>VZRS01006232.1:0-93620 GCA_013398055.1 Ifrita kowaldi
CTTTTTTAATTTAAATTTAATTTTAAACTTCAGCAAAAGCCTTGTCCTGCAAGTGGATTAATAACTGGCTGGGAACTCTGCTCCTGCCACATGTTCTCAAGGCATTCTGTGTTTATTCCTTTTTAGCTTCTTACGGTATCTGGAAGATTGCTTTATATATACATATATGCATATATATAAGAAGTGATTTTATCGTATATCTTAGGAGAAATGACCAAGAAAAAGTACAGTTACTGCTGCGCTTGACACCAACACTGCCTCGAAGCTCCTGGGAGCTACATAGACAAAGGGTAGGAGGGAAATGGGATCTCAGAAGACTTGCCTGAGGTCAAATAGCCTGTGGCAAGGAGCCCAGACCTCTGATCTTCATCCATTTCTCCCATCGACAAGACTACACCCTTTTCTTCTGTATGTATTTTTAATGCCTCCTAACTTTTCAACCTGCAGTGGTTTTCTCCCTTCAGCCCGATCTTCTGTGCCTTGACCCATCATTGAATATATACAGCACGATCCATTACATACCTTAGTGCATCCACGGGAAGAACTCTCCGTCTTCCTGCCCAGGGAGCATACAAATATATTGTGTTTGCCTTCCATAAGGCATTTAGATGCTATGGCACTGATGCAAACTGCTTGGATATGTATTATCCTCTCAAGATTCTTGGCAGGAAACAAAGCTTGCAGCTCAGTCTCAGACTACGGTAAATGTGTTTACCAAAATCGGGCGTGAGCGTTCAGAGAAATAATTGGAAGATGAAACTAAGCTCAGTGTGAAGAAGTTACAGGCTGGTGTGAAGAGGTTACAGGCTGGTTTGCCTGATACTATGTAAATACAGATACCAGTCTTTAAATCTGAGCTTAGGGATGTTGCTTAGCTCCTCTGAACCATTATCTTGATCAGAAATGAAAGTTCCGCGCAAGGGTAGGTTTGGACCCTGTAACAGAAACCACAAACCATTCAAAGCAGACCGCCTGATGCCTCTGGCTTTGTCCTGTAGCCACCTACACAGTTTTGAGGGCACTGATATGCTCATTATCTAAGAAATTATGTCCCAGAGGTAAAGGCAGGAGGGCGTGTGTCTGTGTGTGTGTGTCTGTGTGTGTGTGTCTGTGTGCACATGCCCTCTGCTGGGTACACCGGCGCTGTTGTGTTCAGACGCTGCTCAGCCGACTGACACACATCGACTTCATTCACCATCGGAGCCTTGGTGATCAGCTGCCTTGTCACATGAACCTCTGCCTAGCACCTTGACTGACTTTGACCAGGCACCTCTCCTTTTTCGCCCTCCCCAGCAAAACCTACAGAAAAACAAAAACCCAATTAACTGATAGCACTAGCACAATGTAGAATCGAACTTGCAGAAGTGCAATTAGCAGTGTGCAGTGTTGGTGGCCTGCCCTGGGGGTTAGTTCTGCTAGCCCGGCTCAGCCCGTGCCCTCCCATGCTAGGCTGCTGTGACCACTGCGTGTCTGAGCACTCGGGACCTCTTGCCTCCTGCTCCTCCCAGGGTTTGAGAGCCCGGGTGCTGTTTCCCTGCTGTGTGTCTGGCTGGGGTGACAATCTCGTACAGGCGGACAGCTCCCTCTTGTGATAATGCTGCTCCCACAGAAGTCACAGTAGCTCCTGAACCCCAACCCACTTCAAGACCTTCTGTGTTGCCCTGTCCATCTCCGAACACCTCTAAGTCCCCTGTGTGCCTGTCATAACCATTTTTAGCTGTGTGGGTATCCTTGTTTCCCTTTCGTGTGGTGCGAGCCGCCAGCAGCTCTGCTGTATGCATCACTGGCACCACTTAGGCAAAGCGGACCAATCTTTTTATACCAGTTACAGTTTTCATCCCCAATCCTCTTGCCTCATCTTTTTCAAGCTGGTGATCTCCACAAGCTTCATGGACCGGGTAGCTTTCTTTCCTAACCATATCTTATTTGCTTCATCATCTTTCAATACTGGAACTGCCAGTCATTTCTTTATGAGCATTTTGTCTCAGATTCTGTCTTTCAGTGGACCTCCAAATGATCCCATCCACTCTCCACCCACATCAACCACAGACTTACATTATCATTTTCCTCCCTCTTCATTTAACAGGTTTAAATCCCATTCAGTGACAACTTCATAGCTAGCTTTCATTGTCTGAATTCACTAAGCACCTATTGAACACATGAAGTGCTTCAGAAACAGCTAATACCAGAAGCGATGGCGATTTCAGTTTGTGTTTTTTAATGGCACCTCTGCCTGAAGTTATAGTCACCTTCATCTTTAGAGAAAATTTCCATTAGATCAGGGTGTTAACTTCTCCATGCTTCTTGCTCATCTGAATTTGTTTTATTCCCGGTACCATGCATTATTCAGAAACTGCTCAGATCCAAAAATGTGTTTCATTCAGTGTCTGAGCTTAAACCAAGACTGTTCACCAAGAGCAGCATCAAGCAAGCAGTTTTAATTTTCTTCAAGAATGTCTGACAGGTACTGCACCTCTCTACCTCACCTCAGTGCTAAGAGAAATTTTGCTTCATGAAAAGAAGTTGTGCTTGTAAAAGATCCTGTTTACCACCTTCTCTAGAAACCTTTGAATGGGCTTGGGTTTCCTCAGTGGCAAGTAGGATCTGCCTCACCATCGTGTGCTTGTTAATACCCTTGAAACTGCATCAGCTTGCAATTTTACCTCATCACATCAGTGTAATTTAAGATCTCTGAATAAATACACAGTTAATTCAAGTCTTACGTAAATCAAGCACTGGGGATTACTTGAGCAAATAAATGAGAATGAGATTGCAAATAGTGTTGGCCCGGAGTTTTCTACCAAATCTTTTTTCTTTCTGAAATTGAACTCTTGTGGAAAAAATGCAGCATCCTCAAAGCTCCTCTTGTGAGCATTATTTGGGACCAGGAAGGAACCCATGGCCTCTGCTGTGCTGGCCTCAAGACTTGCCAATGAGGACATTCACCTTATTTGGGATAGGGATTGAAAACCTGGATTACTAAACTGTTTCTCACCTGCACTAGAATCTGTGCTCTCCCTCTCACATTCACCCTTCCTTTCTTTCATGTGTTCTCTCTTACCCTCAAACAGCCTTCCTCTTTTCCTCCTTCAAAACAGACTCCTCTTCCTTTTCTCTTGAAGAACAGATACCCTCTTTTTTTCAGTGCCATTTCCAACATTCAGAAATAGAACAGGTCACAGAGAAATGATGTGAAAGAGAAGAAATAACTGTTCTCACTTCTGTAGCATGACCTGGGACCTCAAAAAGCTTTTCACACTTAAATAGGCTGTCTCAAAAAACTGCTGGATTGCAAGTGAGTATTAATACCATCATCCTAAGACTGGCAAAACAGTACTGCAGTAGCTGTGAGGAACAATTGGCCCAGGATACCAAGGGAGAAAGACCAGGCAACTCATGGCCTGATGCTCAGTGCATTTCATTTAGATGCTGTAAACTGGTAGAGGGAATTAATTGGAACAAGATCCAGAAATGAGATGGAGCCTGAGATACATCATCTTAGAGTATTTCACTGCAGTTGGTAATTAGAGCATGATGCAAAATGAGCTAAATTCATCCCTCATTTCATGGAAATTGTACCCAGTTTTTTAATTTTAAAAGTAGACTCCAGAAAGATCTCCCTTTTCTGTACTTAGCACTGCAGCAGCTGTAGCTCAAAGCTTCATGTGGCATGGGACTTCAACAGGAGGAAAATTGCTGACTGGAAGTGCTCTATTTTCTCCATCTGGTGGCTGCAATTTCTTCTTCATATTATTGCAGTACCTTCTAAGCTGTTCAAGGGTCCTTTGTGCCTTGTGTTGCAGAGACCTGGTCCTGGCCTACGGAACAGGCTGTCTGTGCAGATAAGAAGAATGACAGAGCAGGGAAATGAGCTGCTCACACAGAGGGAGTCGCACAGTGGCAGACCAAGGATCCTGCTGTGCCATCCTCCTCCCTCTTTGCTGGCTTTGCATTCAACTGTGCTCTTCTCATTGATAGCTGAATCCTGGCCAGGATTTCTCCCTCTTCTTCTGCCTGTACACTTTCTCTGTGGGGCCTCAGTTCCCAGATCTGCACCAGTCCAGTAGGAAGGAGCCCAGAGAAGCACCAAACCAAGTTTCACATTAATCAAGACCTCACTTTCATCTGGCTGGTGATATCCTAGTGTACTTCAGGTGCTTCACTGCTCTTCAGACCTTTCCCTCCACTAGCAGTCCCTGGTCCAGTTTTGGAGCAAGGCATTTTGGGACTCCTGGACAGAATTGCTATGACGTCACCAAAACTCTTCTTGTACTTTTTTGTATCAGGTCTTCCCCTCCTTCTGATGCCAGAAACTTTGTCTGTATTTCACACACCCCAAAAATATCTTCAAAACAGCACTTACAGGTAGCAGTCTTCAGGCTCCACAAGGCTGGGATCTACAAAAGCTGGGTTTAGTGCAGGTTCAGGGCACACAGAGTCTTTCAATGAAGTCTGGACTCATGACATCTCCCTGGCTCTGCTAGTCAAGTTACATGCTTCAAAGGGGCAGGACTTGGAGGAGCTGCGGGCATAGAGCCCCATCACAGCAATCCCAGACTCTGGAGATCTGGAACTGGCAAGGAATTGGGCTCCTGCTCTGTGTTCAGGGTTCCCTCTTGATTTCCCCCACTTGTAGGGTAAAACCAGCTCAGTTCTGGCCCATGGACTCCATTAATATCACCGCCTGGAGCTGTCTCCACACGAGACATGTGTGGTCACAACTATTAAATTTGCCAGCCAAACCAGCATGGATTATACTCAATTGTGTCCCTCTCCAAACACCTAGTGTCCCACAGATGTCTCCCAGAGACCATGAGAAGCTCTGCTCCTTCCTTATTCCCCCTCCAGGCACCACAGACTTTGTGTCTGTAGCTAAAAATCTCTGTGATTTACAGGCACAATCTCAATATGCAAAGGATTATGTCAGACCAATAGCATGCAGCATACACCACAATCTTCAGACAGTTTTAAAAAGGTGTGTGTTGCTTTCTTGACAGACTTAAACTTTTTTTCCAGATTTAAAAAAAAAAAAGAAAGCCTTCCCTTGTGAAGGGTTGGGATCTGCACCCTGTCAGTAGAACACAGCATCGAGCCTTCCACGTGGCAGCTGGGCTGTGCTCATTAAAATTTTTTGAAAAAATTACATTGGATCTGTCATAGCCAGCCTCAAATTACCCATACTCAGGATGCTTAAAACATTGTCTAAAGGAAGAGCAGATGCTTTTAAGTCAGGTTCTAAGAAGCAGACTCCTGATTCTCAACAAGCTTCAGGCAACAACTATTGAAAGTCCCCTATTGAAAGAAATGTGGATCATTTACTATTCTTGCCTCAGTGTCTTTTTTTTGGTGAAAATATACTGGTGATCTGTTTATCTCATTGTTGTAAAGTGTCATTAGATTGTAGCCAGACACCTCTGAAGTTGATCTGATAAACTTCACAGTCTCTAAGTGGGCTGGCTCAGAGCCTCTGTAAGCAATGTTTGGATAGATTGCTGCTGCTCATTTCCTGGATTTATGTTAATTTTCTGTCATTAGTTTTATTTTTAAATTGGGATTTTCTCAAGCAGTAAAATTTGGATTCATATCTGAGCAGAGTTGAGCATTGCAACGCTGCACTGGAGCTAATGGTTTGGTACAGGGATATGGCCAGAACATTAAATCCCTCATCCATGTGCATTCTCCTACATGGAGAGGATACAGATCTGGTGTTTGGGGTTGGTTCCATATGTAATAAATAAATTTTGGTGGGGCAGTTTGGGGAACACAAACGGCATGGCGTGCTCCCTTACACAACTATGTGCATTATATACAGCTTGTCTACTCATTGCTGTTGTTCAGTTGTAGCTAATTGCTTGTATTACAATAATATCAAAAGCCACAAATTATAATCAGGGCCTTATTGTACTGGAAAACAGATATAAACATAATGAAGAAGTGGTCATTACCACTTCTGTTTCAATTCCTTGTATGCTCAGAGACCTCACTCAGTGGCTCTCTTCCCATCCAGGATCTAAGAAACGTTACCAGTGTGTCTGTGCCTGTTGTGATGTTCAGACCTAGGAGACCCAATTACACCATTTCTCTTGAGCCACCCCTCTGCTCACAAGGTGACTACCAGCAGCAGTTCAACTCTCACATCTTATTCTGCAGCTCTTGAGCAGATTTCAACACAGCACTTTACATGCAAACTCAGTAAAATAGCAACTGTGTTTTAGACGTACCTGCTACCTCTTTGGAGCCTCGTAAGGTACCAGTCGCAGCATCATTTCTTACTTAGAATCCCACATTGAATTCACAGGTGACTCAGTTCTCCAGGCCATTGTGTAGTGGCCACAGCTGTAAAATGGCTGTAACTGTAAAAGATGGATATTTTTTCAAGTTTGTAAACAAGAAACACCCCAACGCCCAGGCTCCTTGCTATGGAGAGCACACTTCTTACTAGTTGTCATAAAGGTGTGGGAAAATGGAGGTTTGCAGGAAATGCTACAATTCCCTGTGGCAGCATCCACACAAAGAGGAAACAGTCCCTTGGTCACATGTTGAAAGCCGATAGTCCCTTTCTTCTGCTTTTCCCCACATTCTGCCTCCTGTTAGAATACCCCAATCCGTAAATGATTGTCAAACCACACTGACTTATATATCAATTTCCTTTTCATTAGCGTGAAGATCTAAGAGATTTCTTTGTGCCTTTCTATAAAAATACATTAACATAAAATGAAATCCAGGAGGCCTGAGCTGTGTACTGTATTTAACTGCCCTACTTCACTAAAAACCTCTCTGCATCTGGCCACTGCTGACAGATTTTTAAGAGCTCATTTTTTGTATTGCTGAGAAGCAGCTTTCAGCACAGCTTTGGCTGGTACATGGGTTCATATCTGAGAAAGGGAAAATCTGAGATGGATAAACAAAAAGCAGGAACAACCTATAATAACAACAACAAAAAAATCTCCTGTAATTCTTGTGACAACCTGAAAATGTGTCAGATAAAACATTTCAGAGATCTGTAATAATGAGTAGGAGTTTGTGTCCTGAACACAGGACTTGCCTGTATGCCAAGACAGACAATTGCAAATGAAAAAGAATGAAAAAATGGGAGGGGAGGGGAGGGAAGGAAGGAAAGTTACGGAAAATCAAGGTAATTGTGCTTTTCATGAAAGATATTAGTGAGCCAGGACTTGGTCAGAACTGCAACACACATGAATGGTTTTTCTTGCTTTAATTCAACTTATAAATGTAATAACTAAAATAACTTGTTTTCTACTTCCAGTACTGAGCATGCTTTTTTTCTGCTTTCTGGAATGGTCCATATTTACTCTTAAGTGTTTTGTGTTAGCAGCTGGCATGTGAATATCTGCAATATAAATGGGTCACTGGGAAATGAAAAGCACTTTTTAGTCTGAGATTATTAAACACCTTTTGTCATGTGGACTTTCAATGCATGGGTATGCAATGCTGGGATACCTGGCACAGGTGTGCAATGTTGGGATACCTTTGTAACATTTTCCTAATTTAATTTTTCTCAAAAAAACCCCTGAGTATCCTTCAGTGCTAGAATCCCTCTGTGACTCCTGTGTGAAAGCCTGGCATGTTGTCACCTGGAAAGTCGCATAAAGTCACTGTGTTTCCTCTTCTATGCTCACCTCTTTTGCAGAAACAAGCAAATCCTGANTTAACATAAAATGAAATCCAGGAGGCCTGAGCTGTGTACTGTATTTAACTGCCCTACTTCACTAAAAACCTCTCTGCATCTGGCCACTGCTGACAGATTTTTAAGAGCTCATTTTTTGTATTGCTGAGAAGCAGCTTTCAGCACAGCTTTGGCTGGTACATGGGTTCATATCTGAGAAAGGGAAAATCTGAGATGGATAAACAAAAAGCAGGAACAACCTATAATAACAACAACAAAAAAATCTCCTGTAATTCTTGTGACAACCTGAAAATGTGTCAGATAAAACATTTCAGAGATCTGTAATAATGAGTAGGAGTTTGTGTCCTGAACACAGGACTTGCCTGTATGCCAAGACAGACAATTGCAAATGAAAAAGAATGAAAAAATGGGAGGGGAGGGGAGGGAAGGAAGGAAAGTTACGGAAAATCAAGGTAATTGTGCTTTTCATGAAAGATATTAGTGAGCCAGGACTTGGTCAGAACTGCAACACACATGAATGGTTTTTCTTGCTTTAATTCAACTTATAAATGTAATAACTAAAATAACTTGTTTTCTACTTCCAGTACTGAGCATGCTTTTTTTCTGCTTTCTGGAATGGTCCATATTTACTCTTAAGTGTTTTGTGTTAGCAGCTGGCATGTGAATATCTGCAATATAAATGGGTCACTGGGAAATGAAAAGCACTTTTTAGTCTGAGATTATTAAACACCTTTTGTCATGTGGACTTTCAATGCATGGGTATGCAATGCTGGGATACCTGGCACAGGTGTGCAATGTTGGGATACCTTTGTAACATTTTCCTAATTTAATTTTTCTCAAAAAAACCCCTGAGTATCCTTCAGTGCTAGAATCCCTCTGTGACTCCTGTGTGAAAGCCTGGCATGTTGTCACCTGGAAAGTCGCATAAAGTCACTGTGTTTCCTCTTCTATGCTCACCTCTTTTGCAGAAACAAGCAAATCCTGAAGTTGCTGCTGACATCTGGCTTCCATTTTCGCTGCTGGGCACTTTCAAGAGGCAACTGGGGATAGATGCCGAGACTTTCTGTGACTTCTGCAAACACTTGTGTCTGGCAGCCTGAGCTGCACTGCTTAAACCCAGGGCAACTCCAGCAGCATGCGCTGGAGTCAGGCACCGTTCAGCGTGTTCTCTATCAGGTGGTGAAACAACAAATCTGTTGAACAGCACACAACTATGCTCAGCAAGGTCTTTTCCTTCAAGGTTGTATAAGAAGAGAGCAAAAGCAGTTAGCATAAACTGAAAAAGGAACACGAATACCCATCAGCAATGGAAAACTCCCAAAGCAGATATTGTGTAGCCCTTACTCCTTACTGCTGACCGGGGGGCTGGAAAAGGAGCTTGGTATCACCCCTAAATACACAAAGCACCTGGCAGTGCCCCACCACGCTGCGACTGCAAGCATTCCTTGGAGGCTTAGGCATGTTAACAATGAGACCAGATCTGTGTAGCAAACCACTGCACAACTAAGACCCAGTCATCCCTAGGTGACACTACTGATGACTGTGAGGTGGAAGGGAAGGTGCAGAGCAGGGTACAGGGAGTCTTTTTCTATTAGTGCAACACGTACTAGGGGAGGAGGAAACAGGCTGTGTACAGCACAGTCTGCTCGGGAGGGAGCTGTGATTGCAGCTGAAAGACCCAGTTGCTGTTCAGCTGAAGGGAGCAAACAAGGAATTGATCAGTTATTGCTATATTACACATGCAATCATGGATTCTTGCATGCAAACTCCCAGGGTATGATCAAATTCCACTGTCAACTTACCGTGTTAGTTTATGGAGCTGTAATCCAAAGTAAAGCTCTTCACAGCTCCCTAAAGCTGCAGAGTTTAGGTGGGAACAAGGGTCTGCCAGCAGTAACTCCATGCAGGATGAAAACCTTAGCTTTTTTTCTGCCTTTCTTGGCTATGTGATGTGTTTTCACAGGGTTATGAAGATGGTCTCTTCATGCTGTCCTTTTCCCAGAATCCAGATCACTGGTCCGTGCTGTCTATTTTTGCTTTTCTTACTTTAATGAGTGTGCATTATAAACAAAGGTGAACAGCATAATAGAACCCCCTGAAAACATTTGTAAATAAAAGGCTTTTAGAAACCTTTTATAGGGAAACCCTATAGACATTAATAGATAGTGAACACTTTTCTAGAGGCATTGTTATTCCGCTAGTCTATACAATTCAATAGCAAATTATATTCCTGCTATCAAATCCCAACGGGTGATTCAGAAAACCATTAGAAAGGATCTAATTCTCTGTAATTTTCTGCAGTAATTAAGATAAAAGCCTTTCAGGGTCTCCTCTATTACAGTGCATGGGATTTTTCCACAGGAAAACAAATGATCAGTTTAAATTCCCCCTGGTTACTTAAGCAAAGTAAAGCCGGTAAATACTGAAGGTTTATTAAGATAAAATTTCCTTTCATTTCCGTGGGAAATTCACTTAGTTTCAGGGGACAACGAGGGCCAAGGATTAGGCTCCCTGTATTTTATAACAGGACATCAAACTCCAACTTCTGCTAGAGTCAAAGAGTTTCAGTGATTTTGCCACATCTTCCCTTTGGGCTGGCAGGGAATGTGTGCTCTGTGGAGGCTTGGCACACAGCAGCAGGTGCCATTCCATTAACACCAGGAGACTCAGTGTAGCAGTGAACTCGGGGCTCTGAGAGCCATGGCACATCTGGGGAGCTGCAGAGTGCTAATTGAAACACCACGAGTGTTTTCCCCATCCTGTGCTTGGAAAGCTGTCTGAGGACAGAGACGGTGTTTCTAGAATGTAGTACTGAGTTGTGGTGAAACCCATGTATTTTTTTAGCCCTTGTCTCCACATTTGCTGCCCCAGGAGAGGCACTGATGACCTCTGAAGAGAACTCAATGCAGAGCCTTAGGAAGAGGTCACACATATGAGAGAAGAACGAGACATAAAAGCCATGGTGACATATCGAAGAGCTTAAAGGCAAATATCATTCCTGTGCCATACTTTGCTGGAGCTCCCTTTGTGAGGCTGTGACCTATACTTTGGACTACATAAAGCTGAGGTCAGACCTCTGTGAAATCCTGACCTTGATGACAACAATAAGAGCCTTTTCACTGATTTTTCTGTGTTTCTGGTGTGAGAGATTTGTCCATAGCCCTATCGTAAGTCTGCTCCAGGTAGTGCCCTCTCTGCCCATCCTAATGGCTTTTCCTCCAGCCTCCTCCACTCCACCCTTCTCCTCCACCACTCTTTGAGGCTGACAGCGAACTGCCCACAGTATAATGACAGCAGTAATAGCTTCTACTGTGTGGCATTTTTCATTCCCAGACCTCTTCAGAGCCAAGTGCTTTAATATCACTGACCTTTTATATGCAGTTTATAGCTAGTTTTTCCTTGGAGAAACCAGAGCCAAAGCTGGGTACAGAATATAGCACTTCAGATTTAGTTGTCTTCACTAAGTCTTGTACCTGTATCTTTCCCTGTCTCATTTCCTGTCTCCCAAACACAGTGTGAAAGGAAGCTATTCCTGTTTCCAGGAGCAATGGCAGGCCCCAACTGATAATACAGAAAGGTCATTAGGGGCTAGTAGAGCTCTGAGAAATCATCCCTTACCTTAGCAAAGAATGAAAGCTTGCAGAAAATGGCTTATCAAAGATGTTCATCACCTCTGCTTCCCAGGGGGCATTTGGAGGTGTTGGATATACTCATCAGTTACAAGACTTCCTGCTGGAATTGCTGCATCAATTAGCCACATGAAAATTGTCATCCTGCTCTCTCCACTTCAAACAGATCTTTCCTTTCAGTATGTGGTGCCCTCTTCATCTTTATTCCAGAGTTATTTATTTCATCTGGTGGCAATTCGCAAAATTTCCTGGCCTTGATACTTATTTTGCCTCCATGTACCAAAGTGTGACTTTGATTATGTCATTGTCCCAACCACTCTAAATCCCAGCCACTTATCAGTAAACTTAAAGTAAGTCACAATGAGTTCAGAAACAAATGACTTACAAAGATAAATCTTCACTCCAACACATCAATGCCAGTACCGTACAAGCAAGTAAACCAAAAATCTTCAGAGCACCACTACAGAATGTCACTGTAATACTCCAGAGAGCAGAGGACAGAGACCACTTTCTGAATTAGCTGATTCTGCTTTTGATAAATGTAATGGCTTTTGCTTGATATTTTATAAAATTACTTAATTCATGAATGGTACTTCTTCTTCATTTGACACTGTGAGAGTGGGGAAAAGGGATGGAAGGGGTTTTCATTTCCTCCAGACTAAGTGGTTCTCTGACCTTAAGCAAGCCCCTACACTGTGGGAGCCTGGTCCCCCACTTGTCAAGCAGGAACATTTGTGATGAAGCTGAGTTGAGAGTCACTGACCTTCATTCACAGTGTCCCTCAACAGTCTGCCTACCTTCTGAGTTCTTGTGGAAGTCCTTTAGAGAATCTCAATGTGGCTTTTGACCACAGTGGACTTAAGGGTGCTCTGAACCTTCCTGCTAAACTGGAGGATTCAGACCGTCAGAAAATTCACTGTGGCCAAAACCCATCATTAGTAATTTCATCTGTACATTAATTTTTATTAGGAGTTTGCACAAAGCTACAAAGTTCTCATTTCACAATGAATATTTTTCCATGTTCAGAGTGACAGAAGTCAGACTGCACCAGTGTCTTTTTTCTAGAGTTTCCAGGGGACTTGTTTTATCTAGCTGTACAGATACCCATTCAGCTGTAGCCAAACCATCATAAATCATTTCCTGCTATTTTTACAGACAGGTATTTTGTTCCTGTGTGACAGTGAGTCCCCACGTTTTCAAAAGCCTTCTGCCCATAAGTGATGTTTGCCTTAGTGTGCAGTGGAAGCAAACAAGAGCTCCCACAGTACTTTTTGGTGATATTTTTGCTGCACACAAGTCTTTTAGCAGCCCCTTTACATGAATGAATTCTATACAAACAAAATAGTTTCAAGATTCTGAGCTGAAAAGCACTGTGTAAGTGCCTAGGGTTATTTTCAATTAACAATATCTAATTCCAAGCACACCATGAATCACGTCTTTCTTCTCTCTTTAGAGCCAACATGTTAATGCTTTGAAACAAAAATGGCTGCATTTTAATGAGAGTTTAAAAGGGTGAAAGTTCTGCTCTAGTACACTGAGCATAATGAAATATTTTTGTGATGTATATCTTCCATCCACTCACTTTAATTTTCAGAATAATATCTGGAGAGGAGCCTGTTTTATCTCTGGGCTCTCCTCATTCACTCCACTAAGCTTTCAGTGTGTGTAACATAGTTAATTTGAAGTTGATATTTACTTTTCCTTGTGGGCACTAGGTTACAATAACACCAGAAAGATTAGAGTGTTGTCCTCTCCAGGTTGACTTGTACAACATATCTCAGAGAAGTATTAATTTTAATTGTGTTTTTACACTCTACTTCCTGGCACTAGGACATAAGAATTCCTTGTTGGATTAAGTCCTGAGCTGAAGACGTGGGCTATTAGCACGCGAAAGCCTTGCAGTGTCTGGCACAGATCCCATGTGGGTCTGCAGTGGGTTGGCTTCAGTGATGTCTCAAGTCATATGATGTAGTCTGGAGGAGAAAGGATAACCTTGTCCACCTGTGAAGCACTGTAAAGCAGCAGGCAAGGCTACCAGTAAGGGTAGGAGAGAAGTTGCAAGTTAAGAAGGAAATTCCCTATCCTGTTCATGCAAGGCCAGTACCTCGTCCACAACTCCTCTCTAGTGTGATTTTATGGCTTTCATAACCTGGTTCTCTGTTGCTTTAGCCCGTATTCAATCCAGGAGTGTGGGGGAAAATGAGGTGTCTGAAAATACCTCTATGTGCCCTTTTCCCCCTTTGTGTTCTGCTCTAGAGCTGAGAAGTCCGGGTAGGTGTTTATGTTGCAGATGGGGAGGGGTGGAAGTGCCCATGCAGAAGGTATTTCCAAAGACTTATTTCTTATCCCCAGAGCTCTGAACTGAAGTAGGTGAAGCAGGTGGATGACACCAGACTTTGGCTGTGAGCCCAGTGTGATAGCAGTTCACTGCAGAGGTTTGTGTTTTCCACTGATGTATAGACAGCTACAATCTGACTTCAAACAGCATCTTGAGCTGGGCAAAACTGGCTTCTTCATTTTATGGGAAAAGGGAGATTTAAGGAAGCCTGTACAACATTACTTCAAGGCTTGAAGGAAAAGCCTACCTTTAGGCAGAAAATCAAACTGAATGAATCGGGCATCTCTCGAGTTCCTTTGATTACTCTGATCAGGGCACATAGACAACACGCTGCTTGAGGAGAAGAAAATAAAGACATTAAGTAGGAAGAAGAAAGGCTCTAACAGCTGCTCGGGAATGAGTAAAATAGACACATAAAACCAGCACAATGTTATGGGTAAAACTACAACAAATTGTCCTTTCAGCCAACCCAGGTACTGAGTTGTCACCCACTGCATTGTTTGTGAGAGACAAACAGAGGTGAGCAGATCCATAACGCAGAGGTGTTATGGAACTGGATAGACAGCAGGCTGACCATGTTTTGGCTGCAATGCACAGTGGCCAGTGTCTCTACCTATTCATGCTCTCTGCAGGTAATTCAGCTCCTGACTCCTCAAGTTATCCTGTTTTACCTTTCTCAGTTCTGTTCAGTTACTGTCAATGAACTATGACTTTTTAGTTTGCTTTGTTTTTGGTATATTTACTCAACTTCCAGCAGGAAAGGTGTGATAGAAGCTGTGCCTGCAGCATCCTAGGAACCTGACACCATACACTGTATATTAAAGTCAAAAGGTTGGTCAGTCAGCTTCTGTCCATCTCTGTAACACCAGCACATTTTACTCTAAAATTTGGGTAGCTGTCACCAGTTTTCCCCATATAGCCCCTACAATGAAAATGCCATGGGTAAGTTACATTTCATTTTCTTACTGGCAGATTTCTCTAACTACATCAGTTTGCCTTTTCCAACCAGCCTACAATGTGTTGGGGCATTTCATGCAGTGTGGCTTCCTAAAGCAGATCTGTGTGAGCCTGAAAAAGGAAAGAAGTTTTAAAGTTGTTTATCTGTCTACTTGAGAGTCCTCCATCCCAGAAGGGAACACAGTCAGCAACTATGCACTCTGCAGTGAAAGCAGAGGGTGAAAAGAGGCCCCAAAACTTAAAATACAATTTTGTGTGTGCAAATCCTTGCAGGTGCAAGAACTTTTACCTGCCTAGTTACAGAAATTAAGGATAGGATGAACTGTAGCTATAATGATGAAGTAGACAATGACAACACAAGAGCACCTGCCAATCTTATTCATACCCAGGAACCATCAGATATTCTGTAGTTATATGCGATGCACGAGCATAAGGTGAGTGGACACATCCTCCATTAACTGTCTGCTGAAATTTTTAGTCGATTTTGAATTACAGATGAATTTACAGCCTCTTGCATTACAAACGAAACCATAAAATCACATCCCTTCTTTCCACTAGATTTGCAGATGAGCACAATTCTCTCCTGCACTGATTCATGGCAGTATCTCCCTGCTTCACTGCCGGGTCAGTACCTCCTGCAATTTCCTTCCTCTGCCACATCCACTTACCCTGGCTGCAATCTCTCCGGATGTGACTGATGTCAGTTGTGTCCAAATCAACTCAGGATAGGAGAGAAACAGTAGACAGAAAAGGACAATGCTACCAGTGTTAGTATGCTTATTTGTAATGGTAGCTGGATTCTCCTGGCTCATTTAGACAAAAGGAAAAGAAAATTAATTTGCTAATGGAAATTAACGCTATAGGCATAACAGAGATCTTGCAAGACCTGATCCTGTTATCACTGAGGGATTTCAGATGCAATTTTCACTGAGTTCAATAAAATTTCCCTGGTTTTAGCAAGGAAGATCAGTCCTTACTTTCAGCATGCTGTTTAAAATATACATGAGAGTTCTCCTTTCCATAGTGGCAGAACAAAAGCCATTCTCTCAGCTCTAGCTGGAGAGGCTTTGGGGCAAAATGCATGTCAGCGTGTTACCTCAACTGACTGATTTCTTTGCTGCACAGATGAGCAAACTAGGAGTCATCAACTTCAGCACATGACAGGAATCAGAGCACCTGTCCCCTTGCACTCTGTGCTCTGCATGAGATGAAAGAAAAAGCAAGTAGATCAGTGGTTGTGAAGCAGAACAGCTAAGTGAGCACTGAAACAACCTTGCAACATCCCTGGTCCGGCCTGGCCTGGCCTGGCCTGACCTGTCCACTCCCTCTTGACCCAGATTTACACCTCTGCCAATTCAGGTAATGAGCATCAGTTCAGTGCTTCTGCTCTCTCCTAACCAACATCTTCTCTAACAGCAGAGACAGCTCACTCTTAATAATCAGGCAGGAGGTTTTATTACTTTGATGGAGTGAAAGAGAAACTGGAAGGAAGACAAGACTCTAGAGCATCACTTCCAGACTATGTTTCAGCGTATCAAGGGTTTAAGAGCCATACTGGTACCCACACTTCACCAGTACTGCTGCTCATTCCCATTCACTTGCTGCAATGAACTCCCTTGGTTGTACAAGGGTCTGAGACTTTGCTTACCTGGCCAGTAGTGAATATAGAGTTGCATTCTTTAGCCGTTTTCTTCTTCTAAAACCAGATCAGCTCCCTGTTCTTGTTCTTTACATGGACTTCAGAAACAGTTGCACTGATATAATTAAGAGGTTAGGTGGGGTGAGATGTAGGCTGTGAGTATTCCCTAGATCGCTGACTGCTACATCCTCAGAGCATTAAACCCTGCCCCATAATGAGATCTCATAGGGTAAAATTCGCCTGTACACAAAAGCCTGACACAAGAGCACCATGCAGTTTTAAAAGTCTGAGTTGTTCTTAAATATTGTTCGTGTCAGAAATGTTTAATGCTAGTTCACAAGAGCTGGTTATGAATTCAAACTTTACTGTGTCAGATGCTGTGCCAAAAAAAAAAAGAAGAAAAAAAAAAGTAGGATCTCTGCCTCAGAGAGCTCTCACACAGGCATGAGTCTGTGAAGAAACACAGAAAAAAGACCATATATTGGCCAGCATGACAGATGGAGAGTTCTGCACCCACATTCACCCAGCATCACATTCCTGGTGTTGCAAGAAAGGAGACTTTGAAAAAAGTGAAAATCACAGGTTTATTTTATTTTTCTCCTTCCATGTGGAAGGCCTATAGAAACATCAGTTTTGTATCATCTCTCCAGGCTCACCGGCATGGTTTTAGTGACCTTCAACATTTCCAAACATTTGGCTGTGGCACTCAAGGCATCAGGGGCATGCTAGAAATTGTCCTGCAGCCTCACCATATTTAAGTCTGATTACCCTTGGCCAAGTTGGATAACTTTGCAGACGTTTTTCTCATCTCTTCTCCATGACACGTACTGAAAAGTACAGAAACAGAGCCAGGCTTTGTCCACAGACAGTGAAAGCACACACATACACATAGACTGAAAGCCCTGGGAAATTTTCCAGAGTCACAAAAGGCCGATATTCACCTTGCCATATTTCTGTCATGGAATGCTTCACTTATTTTGTAGAGCAGAAATAAGTGTTGAGATTATGGGCACTAATGATGTCTTTATTCACAGATCTATAACCCGTAAATAAATTACAACATTTCCTTATACTGCAGACAACAAACCTCATAGCCAAACTTCTGTTCCTGGTGCAAGCAAGTTCGGACTGACAGTTTCCTGCACCAAACCAAATGTATATTTTGACATCTTGGAAACATGGCTGCAGTGTCACTAATGTCAATTAGATAAAGCTCTCAGAAAGCTCTGGTGCTCAGAAAGCCAGATGCCAAAAGGAGGATTTAGAAGACTAAGCAGAGAGACTTGGAAAAGTTTCCTGTCAAAGTTAAGACACATGCTGTTTAGGAAGAGCCACCAGTACATTTTGGAGCTGATCCAACACCCACTGAAGACCTCAAGGTAAGTTCATTTATTGGCTGCACTCTGCCATGGATGGATTCTCATGATAAAGAGACCAGGAAGAAGTAAGAGAGTATTATGATTGATAAAGCATAACAGAAGGGAATACACAGGACTCCTGGAAATCACTGCAGGCAGGATAACCTTGAGCAATGGAGCAGACATTTCCTTCAGCGTTGTGACCAAACAGTTTCACAGGACTCTTGCCCTGCTCTGGGTCTTTGCCCTTATTATGGTAGTGATGTAGTGTGAAACCTCAGGGCTTGCTGGTCAGTGAAATTTTGAAAGGCAGCCTGCAATACAGTAATCTGTGGAGTGAAAATGGAAAAGCCGTGCTTGAATCACTCAAGGAGGAAGTGCTAGTAACCCAAAAGCAGAATGTTTCCTTCTGAGCAACCCTGAACCTCATAATGAAACCAAATCAAAAGAAGTTGATACTTGGATACGTACTTAAATCAACTGAATTTTGAGAGGTGCAGCTCCCATGGATAGTCATTATACCAATAAGATTAATGGATTTTAGAAGGTAAATGTCAGTACATTTTGGGTGAGAAGAATTGTCTAGAATCAGACACAGGCTATGGAGAAATGTGAATTCAGCATTGAATCGATATTTCAGTCCCTTAACCATCAAGGATGCTCCTGCTTCTCTTTCCAACTGATTAAGCAATGAGGTGAAATGCTGGGATCAAGGGTAGCTGTTAATCACAGCTATATCTTGTGTGTCTTTGCATTCAGAAGCAATTTTATTCATCTGTTAAGAGAAACAGGTCAAGATAAATTTTCAAGTTGTGTGGGAGGATGCAGCCATGAAGCTCACAGTAACAAAGCCCCAGCACAGCAACCTTGTGCTGTCATAGGCAGGTGGCAAATGGGGAGTTGTGAACTGGGGGCTGGCCCGACGGGACCCCCACTTTTTCCCCTGCACCAAGATCCATAACAATCATGCTGCAACACTGGCTGCAGAAGGTTAATTTTGGGAATGTCCCCTACAAGTCTGACCTAATGAGATATAGAAGTGTGCACATGCAGCTTCTGAACCTGCGTTGTCATTAGAGGTGCTCATTTCCTGGATGGGCATGTGATTTCCCATTTCCCTGGGTTAGGAAAATAACATAATTATACTCTGGATTCAAATCCGCTCTGGTTTAGGGAGAAGCAGGGTCTGATATGCATAATTTTAAAATGGATGGCACATTGCCATTACACAGGCAACAGTATCAATTTCTCTTCTGTGTGAATTTTTATTTCAACATGTCAAGAGTCACTTTCATTTATACTTAAAGTCCAGAATGAATCAGTGCTAGCACGAACTTTGAAAAAAAAATACAGGCATCCCCAGTAGAAATGAATACATAGGTCACCATCTATCTTCCTAATTTCTGTTCAAGGAGTCAGGCCAGTGGCACTGGTGGCCACAAAAACACAACTAATCTCAACAGATTTTCACTTTTATGCAGGTATTTTTTTCATTTTCTTTTCTTTTCTTCATTTACTCACTTTGTTCTTGACTGTGATTTTGCACTGTGGATATCTCATATTTAAAACATAAGTCTGTTATTTTACTGTAAAACCATGCAGAACTCTCTTCTTTCTATAGCTCCCCCATTAATATTTCACAGATGGGAAATTCAAGCACTAGACTCATGCAGACCTGAGCAATAAACAAAACCTTTGGATTGTAAAGGTCCTGATTTTCACAGAAACGTTATTTAGAAAGGCTTTGGGCTTAAAATGCCCATAGCTGAAAAATAGAAATTGGATTGTAAGTTGCTAGTTGGAGATATGCAAGCTCTGCCCTGATTTGCTTCCCTTTTACTCGGCAAGAAGATCGTTGATCCAGTGTGGCCTTGAATTTGAATCGAGAGCTCTCTTCATTGTGTCCTGCTATTCATGTGAAAGGGCACAATGTTTTCAGGATCTGTAGTAGTCCAAAACCGAGGCAAAGGATGAGGAAAATCAAATTATATAGGGAACAGACCCCATTTTGGATGGCAGCAGAAGCTAGAAAACACACACTCCTCACCAAATTCTGCTTATATCCCAGCCAAGCTGCTTTGTTCCCCACTGCCACAGAGCAGCTCTCACTGCCTTAACCCTAACCCTAAACCTAAGCCTAACCCTAGCCCTAACCCTTTCTCCAGAAAGCAGAGGACGTTCTCTTTGCAGCAGCACCCCACACTCCTGCCCCACATACTTATGCAAGGATGTTCTAATTGCCTCCTTCATTAGGAAGGAGTGAAAGTCTCCTCTCTGTGCCTTAGAAACTCTAAGTCCCTGCTGGTCTTACAGACTGCCATGATACTGAGTGCCATTAGTCCTGCTGATTCTGTGGGTGACAGAGCTCTGCAGACATTCCCTCAGGCTGTCCCCTCCATGCTAATATGTTATCTGGACTCCTCCAGCTCTAAGTGGATCATTTCCTCGCTCATTTGTCTCATCTCATAGAACCCTGGAGGTTTGCTCACATTTATTTTTGGCTCTGGTGGAGCAGATTTGCCTGTTTCAGTTTGATTTACCTTCATTCACAGACATTTATATTTCTCCTTCTTAGAGAGGCCAGTATTAAACCAACCTGTTCTTACTGGTAGTACTTTTGTTATCAGCATTTTGCTCCTTATTCACTGGGAAGCTGGATACCCTGTTTCCATCAGTAACCTGCAAGCGGCTGGAAAGGTACCCAAACTGTGCAGACATCTGTGTTTTGAGGACAGCTCCCAGTGTGGCTCAGGGCTGGATTGTGGGCTCCTACAAAGCTGAAGCTGGAGGATGGGTTTCAAGCATCAGCAAAGCCAACAGCTCAGCCTTCAAGCAGGGAGCAAACAGTATAGCCAAGGGATATTTGCTCTGGCACAGAAGGAATACCTGGAGAGCCACTGAGAGTTGTTTCCCTGGAAGTAAAGGGTGGAACTGAGGCACACTCCACATAGTACAGTTTGAGCTCTCCTGCAACTTGGTCGGACACAGACACTATCCCTCACCCTCTAAGACACAGCTGTAGGATCCATGGGCTGGGCTGGCAGGGATACTACGAGTTCCTTTAACTGGTAAGGGATAACTCTGCTCCCACAGCTGGAAGGCACAGCTCAGGCCCTGCAGGGAGAATACTGAGCTGAATATCATTGCCCATATCCAGCTGTAACTTACAGAGCAAGGGAGAGCTGCTCCCTCCCCCACCCCATGCTTCAGGACAGGGATTATGGTGTCTAAGGAACCATGAAGGAGAAACTCTCTCAACAGTATTTCAAGTCTTCTCTGCAGCCTATTCTTGCCACTGTCCAGACAAGTGTAAATCATGTCTCAGTGTAAATATACCCAGTACATCTGTCACATCCAGGTGGCAATGTTGGCTATGCTGTTTGTAAATCCACTGAGAATAATGTATTTGTGCTGTGGGATGACATCCCATAATGAGATTGTGATATTCCATAGCCCAAGATTTGCTCTTTGTGACAAAGACAGATTTCATGAACAGAAAGGCTGCCAGGAGATCTCTGGGACTTAGGGGACATTCATAAGCTGGGGATCCTTCTAACCTACTCAGCCATAACTCAAATACAAGGGAGATGCTTTCTCTTGCTTTTGAAACAAAAAAAATAAACACCATTAGCTGCATATCTGGCCATATATTTGCATTCAAAACACGACAAAGTACAAAATAACTAAATGTAAAAAAGCACAGGCAAGAACTGCATATATTTACAAGCCAGCCTATCATATTGATCCAATTACACTTAATGTAGCAAGTATAATAGTAAAAAAATTCATTTCCATGTCTAGAACAACTTCTTTTTTTCCTTCCTCAGAGATTTAGAAATTGAATCCTTTTAATAATGAAATTCTGATTCTTTTTTCTTTGCTCCCAGGTGTAGTTTATTTATGGAAAGCTTAAAAAAAGTCTTCATCCTTTCTTGTGAAAATACACATATGCCACATCCTTCCCTCCTGTGTTGTGAGAAGAAGTTGTATATGTGTGTATTTATGCATATGTAGAAATCCGCATGTAAATTCATGCCCCTCTAAGCCTCTTAGCAGCAAAACAACTTACACCTAAGTTGTTTCCTCTATCTCACTGGGAATTAATCATCCTAGACTTAGTAAAGTAGGTGAATTAATATATTTATTAATAGATTTTATAAAAGCAGCCTTGGAAATGCTGGATTCTTCAAGGCCAGACAGTAAGAGAAAAATTGTTAAAAACACAGCCTCTGTATAGGGCTCAGCAGAATCAGGAACTCAGCCTAAGCCTCTTGAGTCGCAATCTTGTTTGTCTCTGAGATCAGCTGTCATGTCTTCATTTAAGTGCACAGTCCTTTGAAATTACTATTTTACGCTACTAGACTTCTTGTTCTTCACTGTGCCCGTTTGGCCAAAACCTAGCAATATATCCTCTGAGAGAAAACCAGGTTACAACCACCCTTCCCCCCACCAGGTTCAGGAAAAAAGGAAAGTGAAAGAGCTAAAAACTATTTATTTAACAAACACACAAGAAAAGGATAATAATGCTAAATAATGAAATCTCTCGCTGTAGAGAGAAACCTGGAAAGATTTCAGAATCCTTCTGTAGGTGTGGTCTCTCTCCTCCTCGGAGCTGGGTGAGGGCCCACCCCCTCGGGCCTCGGGGAAAATTCTCCCAATGTGTTCTGATGTTGTTGAAACAGTCCAGAAGAGAAGAAGGAAAAAAAACCCAAAGTCCCAGGAAACAAAGTTCAGCTTTCTGTCTCACGCCGGAGAGAGGGGAAAGAAAAAACTGGCCGAAGAAGCAAGCAGGATGCTCCCCCCGTGCTACCGCAGCCAGAGCACGCAGAGGAGTGTATCTCTGTGTCCTTGAGACACTGCTTTGAAAAGTTTGCTTGGTCCTTTTTTTTTCTTCCCTCTCAAGCTCAGTTTAAAGGCACAGAAAAGGCATAAAATTAATTGTTTGGCATAAAGCCGTGATAGGGGATATACATGATGGAGTCACCCCAAGACATTCACTTACATCAGCACATGTACAAATGTGCAATAGAGTTTCCTGTAAGTTAATAAAATACAAGAGAACCCAGGGTGTAATGTGAGCTCCAAACCCCCTATCCATGCAGAGCCGAAGAGAAGTGCGTGGAGCAATGGAATTCCTGGAAGCTGAAGTCCTTACTCAAGTTGAAGTTAATGCTGCCTGCTCTATGGGGAGCTGTACTCAGTGACTCAGGGCATGCTCTTAGCCCTAATTTCCCACAGCTGGAGCACAGACACCCCATTTTACAGGTGGGTAAAAATACAAAAAAAGAAAAGCAAAGCAATCTCTCTGTGGCCATACAACATGTCTGTGACCATGCAGAACAGGTCTCAGTGTCCCACAAGCCTGTTCTATCAGTCCCTGCAGCTGGAGCTGCATGGACTCCTCCTGTGCTGGGCACTGTATACTCAGATATATAAATGAATGTATTTTTGTCGGCTATTTGCTTTGCTGCCCACCTCCACATGTCACTTAGTAGAACAGCTGACCAGGGCTGCAGATGGGTAACAGAGATGCTTACATAAGAATTAGCACATGTTTGAAAGCTGCCACTTCCCAGGACTGATCTGGATATCTGGGGCCAAAACCAGCCCTGGGTGGAGTGGACAGGGTTTCCCTGACATCATCAGTGTTGTGTCTCCTGAGTCACAGTGCGTGCTTGGCTCACTGTCTGTGGCCTCAATCAGGCAAAGGGCTTGTAAAGTGGCGTAAAAGAAGCATTGATGGGGTTTAACATAAAAGGTAGAATCAGGCCACTAAAACTGACCATTTGAATCCAGCAGGTCACTGGTTCTTTTCTGTTGATCTGAACTGGAATAATCAAAACCTGGCTGGGTTCCCCTTGCAGTCTCTCCATCACACCCTCTGAATTTCCCTGCATTCAGAGAACACCCCCACCCCCTCTGTCCTGCTCTCTGAAGGAACAGTTAGTTTGAATTATAGGTTCCCTTTTTAACAACATTCTCTCAGAAATCCCAAATGCCAAAGACTGCACATCAGCCTGTACAGTCTCAGCCATTCACATGCACACATCAGTGATTTTTCCCGTCTCTGATATATCAATTTTGTTTACAAAGTAATACTTACATGTATATTTCTTCCCTTTAAAAAACTATAGTAGTGTGACTGCAGTGACAGCCCCACATAACTGCAGAGGTCTATCCTAGAGATACTGCTGCCAAGGGGTGAGCTTGCTTGTAAACAAGAGGCTCGTGCAGCCCATGGGTATAATTTCTAGCTTGTATTTGCAGGAGAAGTCCCGCAGGTTTTGTAAAGCAGGTAATGGAAGGGCTATTTTCCATGTTTTGTGAGCCGTATTTCAGGTTCATCATTACCAAAGGACAGAAACCTCTCCTTGCATTACTAATCTTCAGGAAAATGTCATGGCCATCACCACTTTAGATACTAAAACCAAATTTATCGCTGGAATCTGGAAAAATGCCGTTCCAGTGGTATCTCCTTTTCTACCATGCCTGTCCAGACACTTGCCTGAAGCTGGTTTCTGCTGCCCCAGGAGAGGCAGTGCAGTTGTGCTGGTGAACATCAGGCAAGGGAGATCCTGCACTGAGGTTGGTTCTGCAGAACTGGCCTCAGTGTTTTGCAAAAGAAGAAAACTGGGGGAAAATCTTAGAAAATAATCCTGGAAGACAATTTCCTAAAACATGGGATGCTGCTAAGGAGCTCATCGAATACTTTGAGCATCTGTTTTACTTCCAGTCCCTCTGATTTCTACATCTTATCAATGTACCAGCCTGAAAACTTAGTAGCAGATATCTTTGGGAACTGGGGGGTTCTCCTTTATAAATTATCACCACAAAAGATGTTTGGAAAAGTCCTTTGACAGGACAAGAAGAAATGGCCTCAAGTTGCACCAGGAGAGGTTCAGGTTCAGGCTGGATGTCCAGAAGAATTTCTTCACTGAAGAATATATATTTGTTCATTTTAAATCGAATTTCATTGGACTCTACCCCACATATTCTACTCCCTTTGCTCTGATCTCCATGCTAGTAGCTCAGCATGGGACTGCAGAAGCTGTTCCAGTTGGAGACAGTGGGAACAGTAGGAAGGGAAAGACAGTGAGTGCTAGCCACAGAATATGGCAATTTGGGATGATGAGATAAGTAAATTAGCTGGATGGTTCTGTAATATGATCAGTGGCAAAATGGACTGCTGTGGTAGTAACAGCAGTAACGTGGCTGTGATAAATGCATGTGGATGTCTCAAAACTGGTTTCCCACAGTTTGCCGTATCAGAAAAGTCATATTTTGTCAATGTCATATTTCTGAAGTTTTCCTCACAGCTATAAGCACTTGTGATACCTGTCCTTAACACTATCTCCCTCTGCAGAGAAATGTCATGTGGCAAGAGACACCAAAGGATTTTGCTGATCCTAGAGCAGGGCAGCATTGAATAGACAGGCCGGAGTCTCTCAAAAAACTGCTGCCAACTGCAGTGGGACCTGTGCCTGCTTACATCAGCACTTGATTCACCCAGAAAAAAAAGCCTAGTAATGGGCTGAATTTGTTCTTCGTACAACTCTCTTGACTTCAGTGGAGTTTGCCTTGCAGTGTACTTGTTCTGACACACTCTCATTGAGCAGACAAGCAATGTAGCAGAGGCTCTGGCTGGCAGGCCATTATCAAATTCCACTTCAAGTAAACCAGGCAGCCTGCTGCCAGGGGTTTGGAGCAAGGAGAGAGGCAGTGTGCCAAAACCATCTCCTACAGAACTGTGTTCTTCCCTATTATTTAGTTATACCGATGCTGACAAATGTATTTTAACATAATAGTAGAAAGACTTGGGTTGGAAGGGACCTTAAAGATCATCTAGTTCCAACCCCCTGCAATGGGCAGGGATGTCAGCCCTTAGATCAGGCTGTTCAGGGCCCCATAAAACCTTGAGCACTGCCAGGGATGGGGCATCCACAGCTTTCCTGGGCAGCCTGTGCCAGCACCTCACCAGCCTCTGAGTAAAGAACCAAAGAAGTTAGTTCTAACATCTAATCTAGATATCTCCTCTTTTATTTTAAAACCCTTTCCCCTTCCTGTCACTATCTGCCTGTGTTAGAAGACACTCTTCCTCTTTTTAAAAGCCCTTTTCAAGTAAAGGCTGCAATACGGTGTCCCTGGAGCCTTCTCCAAGCTGAACAACCCCAGCTCTCTTAGCCTGCTTTTGTAGGAGAAAAATGTAGGCTCAAGCCCTACACGTTGTATTCTTTGTGGCTATCTCACCAGTGTTCAAAGCTCAGGGTGGCTTTGAACAGCCAGACCACCATCCATGGAGCTCAGCATCCAGTCTCCTGAGGCGTTTGCTGTGGTCACGAGCAGCACCAGGACTGCTGGGAAGCAGTTTGTGCTGGCTCCTCTCCAGGTGCCGTTTGCACCTCTGGCTTTGGGAGGCACTCTCGCTCTCCTCTACACTGTCACTCTCCTCTCCTCTCCTCTCCTCTCCTCTTCGCTGCTCCTGCTACGGAGCGTGGCAGTGCCTGCCTTAGTAATAGGAGGACAAGCAGAGTCTGTTCCAGGTTGCCAAGGAGATGCTGAGTAAGATACGCGAAGTCAATTACTTCACCAGAAAATAGCAGCATGAGGAAGAAAAATAAACCTAAGCTCTTCCAGGATGAGCATGCTTATTTCTCAGAGCATGGGACTAGATTCTAGAATGACTAGAATCATTAGCCATTTGTACCTCAAATTCTAGTAGGATATTGTTGGGAAGAAATAAATGTACACTGTATTGTGCCCTGTGACAGGAAATTTTATCTAGAAAGTGTTGGGAACAGATAGGCACAAGTCTACTGTAGGCCTGGTATGAATTACTCTATTAGTTTTAAAATGCTGGAAGAAATCCCCTCACTGTGATTTGTAAGAGCTGAGGAATAAGAGCACTTCCCTTCACACACTTTTACACGAAAATTCTCTTCAGAATTTCCCATGAATAAGGTTCTTCCTTTCCTCTGACAAATTGTGACCAGCTCTTTCCTTATGCTTAAGAAAGGGAAGTTGGCCATTGCCAAAGAACTAAATGATGGACTTCACTTGTGGATTTTGATGAAAATAAAAGGATTATTTTTAATGAGAAGATAAACACTTCCATACACCAAAAATATTTGTGGGAGGTTTTACGTTCCCCCAGCCAAGGAAAAAGCCCTCCCCTGTTCCTTCTCCCTCCCTTCTCCCAATTAGTTCCAATTGCAAAACAAACAAAATCCAATAAATAAATTCCAAATCCAATAACAAACTACCATGGCATTCTCTTAACAGCATGACGGGTGCAGAGGTCAGAGGAGGCTGACTTGGTTGAGTGAGATTCCTCTTTGATTAAAAAGTGATTCCTTTTCTTCTCTGTTTCCTAGCATAAGTGGACTGAGACACTGGTATCTCAATGGTTGCTTAGTTGCTGTGATTGCAGGGGAACTGGGTTTGGTCACTCTGGGGCTCCCTCCACGTCAATGTTTCTTTTTCCGTTGCTGAGAAAAAACGAGATTTGGGAAACTGAACCTAAACTTCCATAATTGTAGCAGTGGGTGTCCAAAACCTACTCCTGCATTCTTGGCAACATTCTGCAAATACTGTATCTTGTGTGAATCACAAGTCTTGACTGAGACACCATTCAATCTGCTCTGCTATGTCTGATTTGCATTCAGATTTTTTGTGCTCTGTTTGTTTCTCATGAATACGTCAGAGTAGTCAGTGTGCATCCCAGGGTGGTGTACTGGAAGCTGTATCTTGGAGCCTGTTACTTAGAAAAAACCAGCAAAATACTTTTTTTCACTGGGCTGAGATCAGGATCTGTTTCACTCTAAAAAAAGGTCTGTAATTTTTGAATATTTTCATTTTTTTATTATTTAAAAATAAATTTCTCTGTGGCTGAATAGCCTGACTTTATAGCTGGTGGAAATGTCACTCTCTGGCATTGCTGGTGCAAAGGTGAAGCTATATAGTAGTTTAGTGATAATGTTATCTTCTAGATACGTGCAATTGTGATTTACAAGCTTGTAAATCTTGAAAGTTCTCATAACAAAGGATTGTTTGTGGGTCTGTAGCTGTGGGAGTGGCCTTTCATAGGATATGGACCACAGGGTTTCTGTTTCTCATGGCAGCCCCATAGTCCCCACCGGTTGCCAGTCCCAGCCCAGTGAGCAGGGATTACACACTGTCACCTCCCAGGCCAGCTGAGCAGGGGCTGTGATTTGATTGCTCTTGGAAGTCCAGGGGAAAGCCTTCAGTCCTTCTTAAATTAAAATCATAGATAGTGGAGGCAAACAAGTATGCACCAGAACATTAAAATCATCTTGGCTAAATGCCCTTCAGTGGAAAGGAAAGATCTTTTATTTGTCTAAAATTACAATCAGAAGGAGATACGGCAACAGGCTTTGTAGGATAATGAACATGCTTTGCTGCAGCCTGAGATAAATGAAAATGATAATTACATCTGTCACAATCAGAATCACCAAATGGTTGAGGTTGGAAGGGACCACGAGAGGTCATCTAGTCCAAGCTCCCTGCTCAAGTAGGGTCTCCTGGAACATGTTACTCAGGGCTGTGTCCAGTCAGTCTTTTAATATCTCCAGAGAATGAGACTCCCCAACCTCAGTGTGAAACCCGTGAACAATCTATCTGGTGAAGGGTCTCCAACAACTGGTCTCTGAGCGTTCTTGCAGGAAAATGTGCTGGCCTGCTACAGTCTGGCAACAGTTTGGACTCTTTTCTTTCACCATCCCTCCATCAGCATTTTCAAGAGAGTTTCCCACTGGGCCAGTTCAGGGTATGGGGAGACCAGAGCCTAGCTGGAAGTGGGCTGAATCCCTTTCACATAAGTATTACTATTCTGAGACTTCATCTTACTTTCTTCTTTCCTTACTCTGAGGCTATTCATCTCTACTGATGCAGAGAGATTGCTGGTTCAGTGCATCCTCACTCCTCTGTGAGTGAATGAATCCCACCGGCCTATCCTCCACAGAGTGATAGAGAGAGTGCTATCCAACAACATACAACTTTACTGCAGCATCAGCAGGCCCAGCTGAGGCTGGGATAGTCATATGCCTTATTTATGTAGCGGTATGCTTTTGTTGTTATTACATAACAGTCATTAGCTGGAAGGCTGTAGGACAGAGGTTATTTGAGAGAGCTGACATCTCCCACTAGGGACCCAAGAGAGAGATTTCCTGACTACACAAATGTCTGTCAAATGTCTGCCTCTGTCAAAGGCTTATACAGCCAGCACTTTCTTACAATTACAAATTTCTTTTATAGAAAAATATATTTTAAGAAGCAGGTCTTAATCCTTCAAGTACTGCTACAAAGAAGCCTTAGAATAAGAGTTCCTGCAGTATAGCACTTTGGAAATGTATGTGCCAGGAGTGATAAAAAATCCCTTATACTTGGAAAACAAATCTGTTTCAGTTGTGTGCATTCAGATTTGTTTAACATGAGTCTTCTGTCCAGTACATCTGAAATGAGATCAACTTAATGAAGCCTAAAGATGTACGGCTTTTAGATCTTTTTGTTACATTGTGGACGAAGGAAAATCTGTGGGGTGGTGAGCATCAGAAAAGAGAAATAACATTGATATGTGTCTTGATTTATTGTAAAGCAGCCATATGGCAAAGTTTTTAGTTTCTGAATAGACAGCAGAATTCTCTCAGAAGTTTCCACACAGGAAATCCCTGAGGAATCCTTACAGCAAAGAGACAGGTGGCCACGAGCTGTCCCACCACACATGTTGCTGTCAGAATGGAAATACAACCATAACAGAGCTGCAGCTCTCTGCCCCACAGTAGCAATCAATTCCTGCCTGCTTCATCTGGTATCGCTTTCTTTAGGAAGGAACTGCTCTTTCTGCTGTGCATTCCTGCTCTCTGGTTTGGCTTGGCTCCAGGGCAAAGAGGAATTTGTGGAAGTTGGCAACACCTTCAGCTGCAATCACTGAGTACCTTCCTCATCTTTAGGCAATGAATTTTGTCATCTCCTCCTTTTCTGTTGGCATCATTTCTTGATAGACAGTGAAAATTTCAGTCATCTTGTGGGTAGAACATTTTCATGTACATTAAACAAGCTAAACCCAATTTAAATACTAACGTTTATTTGGCTGCAAAAAAGAGCTCCCCACACCCAATGACCTGTGTTCTATCCCACCTACAGACAGGAGCCTCACCCAAAATATAATTCATGTTCCTTGTCCTGTCAATCTAGAGAGTCTTGTTCTATCAAGGGAGGATTTGATGGTCAAAGGCAAGGCTCTCAGCAAAATTCTTTTGGCTCCCCAATGGGCAGGTCTAAGGGAGACACTCTGCTTGACCTCTGTTATGATGACACACTGGCAGATAGGCACTCTGTAACGCAGACTGGGTCTGGACCTAAAGGTTTCTGAGACTGAAGTCAGTGGGTAAACTGCTGGCAAAACAGAAACTGGCGCATTTTATTGAGTCATGACAGGTTACAGGAAAATTACATTAATTAGACAAGGTTTTATTGCCGCCCACAGATTGCGTGTCCCTGCTAAGATCAGGCTTCACGTCAGAAAAGGTGTAGTACAAAAGTGCGTTGATAGATGGGCAGGGCCTGGAAGACCTTGAGTCCTAACAGATGAAGATGAGAGAAAGAAAGGGTTTTTGTCTCTATGCTATAGGCCGACAATGGAGGACCTCCGAAGTGCACACTGCTGCTCAAGGCCTTGAACCAGCTGATAACACTAGGTGTTACTAAACATCATCACTTGGACAGGCAAAGGCAGCACCCTTGACATTGCCTTGAGCTGGCACATCTCTCGTCCTGTCTTCATAGAATCATGGAACAGTCTGGGTTGGAAGGGACTTTAAAGATCATCCAGTTCCAACCCTCCCTCCATGGGCAGGGACATCTTTCACTAGACCAGGTTGCTCAAAGCCCCATACAGCCTGGCCTTCAACACTTCCAGGGACGGGGAATCCACAACTTCTCTGGGCAACCTGTTCCAGTGCCTCACCACCCTCACAGTAAAGAATTTCTTCCTAATATCTAATCTCAGTCTATTCTCTGTCAGTTTGAATCCATTCTCCCTTGTCCTGTCACTACATGCTCTTGTAAATGTCTCCCTCCATCTTCCTTGTAGACTCCCTTCAGGTAGCGGAAGGGCCCAATTAGGTCACCTCTAAACCTTCTCTTTTCCACATTAAGCAGATTTACCAGATCTGTACCCTGTGAGCACAGTTAGATTGTTGCCAATCTAGATTGGTGATTGCACATCCACTCTGGCTCTCCAACCCCCTGGTTTTGTCCATTTCTTGGTATCAGAGTTAGTATAGCCAAATCAACATCTGGATATACACTGGAACATCCACCCTTCACCATGTGAACAGGCTGCAAGGACCAGGATTTAACCATGGGTCTTCTGTCCAGCAACTAACAGCAGTACCTAATTGAAGAGAAACTTTGAAGTTGGCCTTCAGTAAAAAGCAACTATTTCAAAGTGGAAGAGTTGGCAGAGGGCACCTAGTTGCACACATTTCACCATCTACTTGTTTTAGTCTGACAAAGATTCAGAGATCCTGCTGGCAATAGCTGGGCAGTAAAACAATGGTGTTTCTTTAGTAATCACTGCAATAAGAATAGATAAATAGATTTCATTGTTCAGTGTCACTCACCACCCCATAAGTCACTCAAAGAATCCTACATACAGAGAGATGATGAAACAACCTTGAAGAAAAAGTTAATTTTCTGCGAAGTTTAAAATCCTTTCATAAATTTGAGGGAATTTCCTAATTGGCCTTTTATAAGGTCCTTCCATATTCCTAAAGAATATTTTAGGTACCATCTTTCATCCGTATGTACCTCAGAGTATGTCTCCTCTGTACTGAGACTAGTTTTTACCCACAGGTTTCATGAAGGGCTTGTGATTTGTGATGCTCCTGTCTAAGGACTCTACCTTGCTGTACCTGGAAATGTTGAAAAATATTGAGTTGTTTAAGCTGCACCATCCATCACTTTCAGACAGGAATGACTACAGGCCTCCCGTTCAGCCTCTACTCTGCACCATTAACCTGCGAACCAGACAACTACAAAGATTTCACTTACAGGACACTCTCAGTCGTGCAATGTCAAAGGGCACCAGTTGGAGGATTCCACTCATCTTTGTACTTTCTACAGCTACGGTCTGAGGCAATTAAAGAACATGACTCAGGACATATCTCCACAATGCAGCGCAAGGCAGAGATTTTCAGCTACCACTGATTCATCCCATAGTGGAAGCTCCTCTGAGTCACAGAAGTCATTAAAAAAAAATGAGATTATGTATATCTTCCAGAGATTAAACTTCTGTTACAAGAGTTCAGATCTTTCACTGTCTTCAAAGTCCCAGAGATTATGTTAGTTAACTGTGAAGAGTTAAAATATTTTTATGTGTGGACAAACATTTAAAACACACCCATTTGTAGTTCCTAGTCAAAGGCAGCCTAAAAGACCAACAGATAACTGGTAGAAACTTACAATTTTCCATTTTCCAGTGTCAAGTCTTCAGGATACTTCACTTCTCCTACCTAACTTAATAACACCCTGAAGAAGCTTGGTTTTCAGAGAGCTCAGCAAATGAAAGTCTTGAAATGGAGGCAGTCAGAACAAACACTTACTTTTGAGAATTTAAGCAATTAAAAGTAGAACTCTTCTGCTGTCTTTAGTTACTAATGATATAGCCAAACTGAACAGTTTGGGAGAACCTGAGCCTCATGTTTGGCTTTTCTGACAAAACACCTGTCATTCAAAAGCACTTCCCCCAAAATCAGCCAAAAATTCTATTTGGTTTGTGCTTTTAAATTCTAGTGACCTTTTCCTGGTTAGAGGCTAGTACGTCCTCCCTTTAAAAAGTGGTACTAATTTGCTTGTGGAGAAGTGCATTTAACAGAACTGTGCTTTTTAACACCATATCTGTTCAACTTCACTATAGTTTAGTCAGATTCCTGCAAATGAATTTCCTCTTCTGTCTGCATTAAGTGCATTTAGCAAGCTCCAGACCTACTGTATGTGAGCAAAACCTTATTTACCCAGCACCAATGTGCTACTAAAGATTAAACAGGTAAATTATTAGGAACAAGATATGGCATCTAACTTCCTCTTCACTTTCAAGCTTGCTGCCTCAATACCACCAAACACAGACACGCAGGAGAATGCCAGCAGCCTAGTCAGAGTGACAGGAACATCAGGACAGCTCAGGCACACAGAAGGTGGAACAAAGTGCTGTGCTCTGATCCTAGAAAGCAGTGGCCAAAGCAGTGGCAGATCAAATAGACCATCTGCAAGTACTGAAACAGCTGAAGTGTAAGGAACTAATAAAAGACACTGGTAATGGCATGAGGCAGCAGAGCCAGTGAGTCCCATGTTGCTGATAACTTGAACGTATCATTACAAAGCTGAGAAAATACTTCTTTTTTTAGCATGTTTTAACAAGAGAGGAAATTATGACACACAAGAAAATTATTTCACCACACACAAAACATTGTTAAAAAAAACCAAAAACAAACCAAGGAAACCTCGTGCCTTTATACAGCCTATAAAATCCAAGATTAAGTAATTTCATAATGGCAGAATTTAAAACTATCTGTGCTGCTTTCTTCACTGTACTCTCATTCTCTGTAGGCATTATGCCATTTAAGTATATTAATGAATATTATCTATTATTTATCCAACAATACGTTTTTCAATATTCTTAGCTTCTTATACCTGCTCTCTTCCAAATCATTTCAATATTTCCAGCAAGTTTTTTGAGCCTTTGACTCCAGACTAAAATACCATGGTTCAAATGAGTAAAAACGTTTAGCTGATTATAGCTCCCACTGCTGACTCAGTATTCCCAGCCCCAAATCAGATCAGGCCTTCTGTTTATGGCGTTGAATTCTGCTGATTTTACACTGTGAACAGTCAGTCCTTTGGAAAACTTCTTTAGCCCTGTCACCTTTCTTGAATTATAGCCTGTATTTTGGTAACAGGAGTACAACTGTGTATTTCCCTTAAGTGTACATCCATGTACATTACGAGCACTACAGATCTCTATACCACAATTCTATAGGTTTCCTTATCTAATATATCCATAAATGTCTCATCTGAACACCCCATCAGTCAGGATTTTATGGCTTCTTCCATATCGTTGCTCAGACCATGAAACAGCATACACCCAAGAACTGAGCCTAAGCTACACACCCAGACTGCAATAATCCCTTGTTTGTAATTACCCACTGGGGTTTAGCAAATAATTCAGCTGGGAAAGGAGCTCCTCAAGAATTAAAACATTCTCACAAAAACATTTGGCACAGTGCATAGGATGTGGCTTTTCTAGAAAATTGCATTGACTTCCAACTGTACTGGCTGCAAGGTAGAGAGCATGTAAAAATGTTTTTACTTACAAGGTTTACTCAGGTATTCACAGCATGTGAATGGCCACACACAGGTTCCTTAGATGTCAGGAAGCAGGGCATCTCTCTGAAAACATCCTCAGACTTCTCTACAGCCTAAGGCATCAGCAAGTCTTTAATTAAAGGACCACAGCACAGTTCGACCACAGCCATGATGTTCAGCACTGGGATTATCCAGGCATTAGTGCAGACAGGCCCTAATAGTTACCCCCCTCCCCATACTTTTACCCTTGCTTCATTTTAGGCAGCCTTCTCAGTGTCTGGTGGTCTCTGGAGATAGCAGAGGTGACAAAAATGAGCAGGAATAGCATCAAACAAGATTGAAGAAATTACTGTCTTTCTTCTGTTATTGCCCACAGTTTTGGTGCCAGGGTGTTTAACTCCATGAGTTTTGCTTCAATCTAGTGCAGAGAGAGAATTATTTGTGAAATCCAGCCCTAAAGTTTGGAGGAATAGGAAGAAAGGACTGTGCCTAAAGATAAGTGCAAGTGCAGAAAAAAAAAATGGTTTGCCAAACATTGAGGAGGTTTAGCCTCAGTTTCATAGAACTCCGAGTTTGGAGTCTGCAAAAGGTCCAAGAAAGCTCAAAAGCATCTGAGGCCTCGGCTAGGCTTACTAAGATCAATAGGGCAAAACATAGGCCTGCCAGAAGAAGTTCTTAAAACTGTTATTGAACTGGTCTGAAAGATGAAAGATTGGATCTGATCTTATCCAATCTCAGGAAATTAATCAAAAGCCAAGAGCCATGGTGGCTGGATATTTGACTTAACAAAAAAGCCCAAGATTTTCAGGCCTGTGCAAACCTAATACCAACATTAAAATCTAGAGGGATAACTGAAACAATTCTTTTCTCATTTTCCTCATTTTGTCTCCAGATATTAAATCAGTTGACAGCTTTGTACAGCCATCACGTTGAAGTGGCTTGCAATGAAGAAGAAATTCCACAGGTCCACAAACAGGAACAGATGCTGGACCCCAGCCAGTTATGCGCCCGGCCGTGCCATCACTGTGCACATCAAAGCTCATTCTTTTAACACCTGGTATTGTGAAAATGAAGCTTGGACTCAAGGAAGAAACCAATGCCATCAGCTTGCTCAACAACTGAATTTCCCACTTATCAAAATCAGACCAGACATGAGAAACCAAACTAAAGAACAACTCTGTCACAAACAGAAAATTGCCATGGCATTACCGCAGACTGCCCTGGTTGTGTAAGCCCCACAGGAGACTGTGTAAAAGGTAAAAACCATCTCAACCTGGAGAATCTTTTCCTGTGAGGAGGCAGGTGTGTGACACACTGGGGACCTGCCCACCATGGCTTCCATCCATGTACCAGCCTCTCCCTTTTCCCTGTTAGCGGGGGCACCACGCCACAGCCCCCAGCTGGCTGCAGCACAGGCCCCTCACGCACCGCTCTGACCCCTGGGCCCAGGGCCGTGAGCTGGGCCCAGGGATGGGAGCCGGGCCCAGGGAGGGGAGCCAGGCCCAGGGAGGGGAGCCGGGCCCAGGGAGGGGAGCCGGGCCCAGGGAGGGGAGTCGGGCCCAGGGAGGGGAGTCGGGCCCAGGGAGGGGAGCCGGGCCTGGATGCAGCAGAGGTTCTGTGGGCAGCCAGGACCCAGCCTACAGCCGGGCAGGGCTGGGCTGCTTCAAGGCCAGAGAGTGGCCCTAGGCTGGGCTGCTTTTTAGTTCGGGTTTTGAGTACCAAAATCAACTCCTTGCTTCTGTTACCACCTGTAAGCACCGGCTCCTGTTACTGCACCTCTGGCACACGCCTCAGCCCGCTGGCAGGTGGAGGGAATGTCCTGAGCAAGGCCAGCTGTCCCAGTGGCTTACAATGTTGGCTCCCAGAGTGATTGACCATCCTCTCTCCTAAAGCTCATTGTCTCCTACCAAACCAGGGAATCCCAGCAGTGCCTCAGCCGCTTGCCTGAAGGAGAGAAGCCTCACCTTCCACTGCACTTTCTAATGCACAGTTTTTCCTTTCCTCGATGGCTGTCACGATGCAATTTGGTTGCCTTCATGTCTTAAGGGCTGTGATCTGCTCGTGTGCTCATAGCCTCCATGACTGCCGCTGTTTCACTTTGGTGAAACCTGGGTGCTTTACAAATCATGTGAGTGCTCCAATCCCTGAGCTAACCAGGTAATTTCACTCACATTTTTCACCTACAGACTTGCTCATTTCCTGTGAAGAATTAAATACCCCCAGTCCAGAAATCTAGGCTGACTCCCATGGGATGCAGGAGACCAAGGTACAAGAACTCACCCTTCACCCTCACTTGAGATAAAGGAAAGGCCCGGTTTCCTTTCCAGTCTGTGACGTCTGGCAAGCCCTATCATCTCATACTGTTCCACCCGGAAAAGGAGAAACAAGGCGGCAGCTCTAAAATCTAAGCTTGAGGAGAAAAAATCAGAAATAAGGGGAAACCTTGTGTGGTTTCACTGAGTGAAACCATCTACAGTAATTCATTGTACCTGGTCCCTTAAGCACAGTGGTTTAGAGACCTGTTTCTGGATGTCAGCATGAAAGATAGCCCAGAGCAGCATTTTACAGCCCATGGTTGCTTAAAAGATTTTTCTAAGTATACTATCGTATTATTTTCTTACTTTTATTTCTCTTCTGGATTGACATGTTAACATAAAGCAACACAAGAACTGTGAGATAAAATGAAAGTCATTTTCCACCGTAAAATCTTAGCTTACTAGTCTGCTTAATTTTTACTTAGTTTTTTTTTTCGTAAAGCTTTTCTCACAGATTATCCTCTGCTATACTTCTATATCAGGCCTGGAATAAAGGGAACTTGCCAAGACTTGGGGGTGTCACACACTCCATCTCTAAAAGGCTTATTCAAAACTACAGGGAAGATTCATGTGTTTGTTTTTCTTCTAAGCTCTGTACTTACAACATTATCAGTGAGAAGGGAATTGCCTCTGCTTCTGTTTCCCAGCTTTACTTGGATGTTTCTCTAACCTTGCTAATTCCCTCATTTTGATCCTAGTCTTAAGAAATTGTTTCCATAAAGTGGAATTGTTTCCATAAAATTGGGGAATGAAGTGAGTATTTTTGATTTACAGGTGGCGTTTTGCTTAAAAACAAAAACAAAAAAAAAAAGGGAGAGAATAATGCTACTTCTCTGAAAATCTGATAACATAACCCAGTGAAGACCTGGAAGCTTAGAGCTTAGAGTACTGAAGAAAGAGAAGAGTTGTGATCTTTGTGATTATTAAGCCATCACATGATTACTTCTGAAGTCCAACACAAAATTTTGACACAGTTTTAAGTCCTGCTGATGGCACAGACGCACTACGTAGTATCCAGGCAAGTCTCATGCTCTCTCTTGTCTGGTTTGGCTGTCAGAGAAAGGTCTGTCTTCTCCGCAATTTGTTATTCCTGACTAGAGCACATTTATAGACACTTCTGCATGCATTGCTGAATGCAGGTGCGAAGAGAAGCTCCTCTCAAGATGGGTATATACTCCTAATTATATTTTTAAATCTTTAAAATGGGGATGGTCAAGCACGAGAATCAGAGAGGGACCAAGATATGTTGTGGTGTTTCCTTCTTGATTGGACAAGGCCCAGACCAACATAATGTAATTTTGGAGTTACTTAGACTTTAAGCAGGGTATGAACCAGGAAACCTCCAGAGTTTCCGTCTTCTTTTGATAACTCTGCAATTTGTATGCATTGCCATAGGCCTGCCCAACTGGGGAATGTTGACTGATGTAATTCCAGATGAATCAAGACATTGTCATAATTTTACTCACACAATTACACACGTGGGCATACTATCCTGAAATAAGGGCAGAATATTCTGATATTATTGATCTGCTTTGCAAACTGTGGTATTATTGTTCAGTTTTCTTATGCACAAGAAAAGAGAGAAGAACAAAGATTGTATGTGGCAGATATATCTGTTCTCAATGAGGCATCACTGCAGGTGTCTAGTGAAAGAGTTTTCCAGCTCTGCATTTTAAATCAGTTGTAGGGACAATTTATTTTATCTTTCTGAGTCATGTTAATAGCTACTTATGCCCTTGCTCTTATGATTATAACACAGTGATGCTTATCAAGAACTGAGTATCTAATAAATCACTGACTTGATTGCAATGGCTTTGGCATCCTTGTTTCCAAGAACTATTTGTTTCCTTGGTTTGATGTTCATTTCCCAGCCCACATCCTCCATTCAGGCTCTTTCTTTCAGCAGTGCAATGCTACTTTGCCAACCCCTTCTATCTACTAAATGCTGCAATAACATATCCAGTGGCTTTTCTCTTGGGTCCATATCCACTACTGTAGGCACTCTTTCACCACAGATTATATCATATTCAAAGGTTGAAAGAGAATTCCTTAATCTAGATCTTAGAAGCAATTTAAATGCATGTGTTCTTTTTGGTAATCAACATTTCAATTTACAGCATCATGATAGTTGATATTCTTCATCTTTTACCTATATGTGTTTGATTTTAGGATTTTGTGTCAAACAGAGAATCTTAGAGAAAATGTGTAAAGTTTGAATTTTGACCAGCAGAACCCAAACCGAAATATTTCCTCTTGATCAAAATACAGTTATGTTTTCCAGAATGTCTCACTTTGAGTGGACTCAATATGTTAGAAAATACTATTCAACTGTCTTTGGTTTCTGAAAATGGAAATCACAGTCATTCACTTTAAAAAAAAATTGTCAGTTGAGATCAGCTATATGTCCTAAACTTTGTTCACACAAGTTTTTATGGTTTATAAGCATGCAAACACACCCAGGTGTCACCAGGAGTACTAAATGCCTCGCTGATAAGGAACCCTGTGTGCCTCAAGAGACATGAGCCTTGTTCTCCTGCATAGCTTAAAACTCAAGTCCTCTTGTGTAAATACAGCTCACTCCAAAGCAAACAACAGAAATTACTCTACTCTGAACCCATCAATGACATAAATGAGTTCCATTTCAGTTTTGTTCATTTCAGGTGTAGAACTTGCAGAACAAAGTACAAGTAGCAATGCATTTCACAACCTTCGTACTTTGCTAGGGTCCAGAGTGGGTTTGGTTTGTGATGTGGGGACAGACTGAGCAACAAGTTAACTTTCCTGTTTCTCTGATTGTGAAAGTGGCAGAAGCTGCTGGACTGAGACTTTTCTTAGCTGAACTCAGTCACTTTTCAGTGAGTTTTTCTGTAGAGTGGGTAGGGAGGTATCTGTGATCTAGGTAATGGAGAGTAGTGCATAGCTCCAGTAGTCATGGGAAGTGTAGGATTTAGATCAGAAAAGGCCATATGAATAGATTTTGACAAGTTTCTTAATTTTTAAATAATTTATAATTGTACCTCTCTAAATATTCACATCTTTTGTGAAGCAACTGCAGTAACAAGTTATAATAGCTTAATTGCAGGAACCATTTGATATTCAGAGGGTTCTCTTACAGAAGGGGATGTAAGAAATTACCATACTTTAGGACTGTAACCTCAGAGGAAGCAGATTTATCCAGAAGACAATGGGAGAAGGCATCCTTTGTGAAATGACCAGGAAGAGTTAAGAGGCTTGCAGGATTACTCAGTTCATGAGGAGCTGGGTTAGAAGGCAAAGAACTGCACCAATTCATTTGGGATCTGTAGCCAAAATAATCAACCAGACACAGACAGCTGCTTAAAATTGTGTTCAAGTAAGTGAAAGGCTTGCTGAAGTCAGAGTGCTGATGACAGGAGAGACAATGCAGGCTTCATGAGCACCAAAGAAGTGCGCAGTGGTGAGCTGAAAATTCAAACACACTTCAGCTGAAAATTCAAACAGACTTCAGCATTCATTAAGCCAAGCCTGAGATTGCTAATTTTAGACACAGCTGCTGCTGTAATACAAGTTACATTTAAAGAATGAGCCAGGAGCCCCTTTTGTTTAGACCACAATGAGCTAGGACCAGCACCACCAGCTTTGACAGTAGAATACTGAAATTGAATCAGTGCAATAATGGAATAAGACTCTTGTCCCTCTAGGTAACTTGGATTTACAAACCCATGGACAGAAATAAAGAGCAGCACTCTGCCTCTGAAAGAAAGTGCTGTTGGGGTATGGTCTCTGCTCACCACAGGTTTGTTGTGTACTGTAGATGCAATAATAAATATAAAATATATAAAGGTGCAGATATGAAATTACTGAACTCCAGTGAACCAGAGACAGTTGCTTAGATTATCACTGAACCAAAAAAACCCCAACCCTATATGAAGAAGGCAGTTAAAGAGATAAATATCATCTATTTCCTCCTGCCAGAGATCTACTCCCAGAACACACATTCAAATTGTCTTTTATATCTTATCTATTATTAAGAGACGGACTTGGAAAATGTCTGGGCTTTTATGAACTGATTTAGTAATCTCATGATTGTAGGTGGGGCCCCAAAATTAAGATGAGTTTTACCTATGATAGTCTTTTCTTTCTTCAAATATCCACTGGAATACCAGCAAACCCTCTTTATCACATTAATTGGGAGGAATGTTATGGTCTTTACCTCAGTATGCTAGAAATAAAATATATTGAAATGTATTTCAGCTGAAAGATAAGAAAGGCTTTACTAGTTCCAGATTTAAGTATACATTATCCATATAGTACACATTTGTAAGCACTGAATAAACTCATGAATGTTACCTTGAAAATCAATTTCTTTTAGATCACAGTGTAAGAGCACTATTTGTCCTCAGGAATTTTGTCCATAAGCAGTTGACAACAGAAAATACTGGCCAAAAAGCTGCTATCTTTTTATTTCTATTATCTCTGCATTGTTCAATCCATAAGAAAGAGAATGAAATTTGAATCTGGCATCTGTGCTCTAGTAAGAATGGTACATTTCATTTCCAAAATTATTACAGCTTTCAGACCAGGAAAAAGACAGCTTGAATTTCAAATTGAAGCTTCAGTTTGGAGAGCCAGCAGTTAAAAAACAGCCTCAGCTTGTGCTCAAGAGAATGCAAACACTTTAGTCATCAAGCAAACATCCAGTTAGACATTTTTTGTGTCCTATCAACCTATCAAAGCATGTTACTCAACAGAACAAAAGTGAGATAATCACACTTCCATGTAATCTAAATTTATTTGTCTATAGATTTACGGGTGCTGTTTGTTTGTTTTATAACTCCTTGGTGGATGTTTTTCAGAGCAGTGACTTCAGTGTAGATCCAACGGGAATCCAGCATAGAAAGATTTCTGTAAGAATGGGAGGGCTGTCAGTGCCTTCTCACCCACAACGTCAGTAAGGGCAATACAGAGCCAGAGGTCAGTGGGAGTTCCAGAAACAGTGACAGAAGTAATACATGCTCCAAAAACGGACTTAGTCATTTTTTAGGGCAGAGGAAGAAATTATTAGGTGAATAGAAACAGGAGGATCCTTTTACTTACACAAATCATATCAGTTAAACTGAAATTGATGCAAAAAAACCAGTTCAGTTAAATTTGTGCAAAGCCCAATGAGATACAGTCATACTGTCTGAAAATAATATAAAGATCTTTCATTTTTATGTGCAAATTTACACAATCTAATGTATTCTAAATTAAGGGAATCTGCACAGAATTCCACCATTTAGGAGCAGCCATTTAGTTAATTAATTTAAAATTTCTTCTAGATGCAGCCTCAGATAGAATAAGCCCTGAGATGCACATGTGCTGCAAGCGCATCCCAACAAGACAGCAGCATTTCATATCAGGCCTCTCTGCTCTGTGCTAGGTAGCAGTGGAGCGGTCTCCCGTGGTGACACTGTGGGGCTCAACTGGCCTCAAACTGATGCCTTAGGAGAAAGAGGTTTTGTGTAATTTCCCCCATTCTTTAAGCTTTTCAAGCCCCCTGGCTTCGACTGATTACAACACCACAGACTGAGCATTAGCTACATGGTGAATTGCAATTGCTATTCATCAGAGAACACTTGGATTCAAGAAAATGGGAGGAACCAGATTTAGGTACTTGAGGACAATTACGTGAGTTAGAGTAACTGTGTAGCAAAAGCTGCACTAGACAGCACTCACTAGAATGGGTAAACTGCAGAGTTTGCTTCTTTTATTATTTGATTTGTCTTGTTTGGGACATTTTTCTTTTGGGTTATTATCTTCGTCATGCTGTCCCTCTGCATGCATATCAGGCTGATTCTGTCTCTTTGGAAACATAACTTTACGCTTCAAAACTTAAGGGAGTTTCTTGAAGAGGCCTGTTCTGACCACCAGCCAGAAATAAATCTTGCTTGGGAGGGGCTTGTGTGGGGCACGAGCCTGTGGCAGAATGCAGGACTAGACCCATTGTCAACACATCAGTTAACATCTAACTCGAAATATTTTTGTGTTTCTCCTTAGCTTCCCTTGATCTGCCCCTATTTCTCTTGTTTCTGTGAGTTGCCTCCTTAGTTAATGAGTAGGGCAAGAAGGAGTTGAAGAAATTCCAGACTTAGTTTATGAAGGCTTAACGATGTTAATTATCAGAATAGAATCTCAAAGAGAAAGTGGTTGCAAATAAGACGCCACTTTTAGAGAAAGCCGCACTCCCAGACACATCCTCCTTTTAAATTAAAAAAAAATAGAGCCATGGTCTGGGGTTTCCAGGCAGTCCAAGGAAACTCTGTACACTTTATGATACTCCTTTGACTCTCATCACTCATGAAATCCAACTGCAGTAAGAATTTGTCTGCCTTTGAGCTGTTTGTTGCAGATCCCAGTGCAAGAAATGCTGCAAAAGAACTGAACGGTAAAGGCCCAAGTGGCAGTGGGAATTATTCTCCTGCTTTTTCTGGGCTGCCAGCAATCAAAAGAGACTTCATGGAAGCTCAGAAAATTATCCTTTATTTTTAAGCAGGAGCGATATGGTATCAGTAATATTTCAGCAAGTTCCTGAATTATGCCCATGACAACTTGACTGTTGTGAGTAAACTGAAATCTTGTTATCTGCTCCACTGACTGCTAGTTTCAGAAAGGGAGAAAATTCAGTCAGAATGAGACATCTCACTTAGACTAGCAACGAAAGCTGGGCAGGAGTTTTAAAATGGAAAAAGTTGTCTTGCTATCTATGTCAGAAAAAAAATCCCTTTAAAATTCCAGACTTCTTTAATGTACAAGAGCAGCAACAAAAATTTGCAAAATCACATCAGTTTCTGTAGCTAAAGGTGTCAAAGAAAGTGACACAGAGTATAAGCATTCAGTTCATAGGTGCTTTTCTCAAGGAAGATAGCCCAGGGAACATGATACATGGCTGAACAGATTTTTATAGTCGCCTCCACCCTCTTGTCAATATATTCACCTGCTTCTCCATAGGTCATCCCCATTTTCTCCTTGCTCAGTACAGCTGGTGGATTACTATGCAAACTGCACCACACAGAGGACTTAACTCTGTCTTCTAGTATGGGAACCCTCTGGCACTTACAATATACTTTAATTTTAATCGGTATTTCAGTGCTGAATACCACAGGGTAAGTAGCACACTACTGAATTTAGTTTAATTCAGGAACCTTAGCTGTTAATGATACATATCCTTTCTTCGCTTTAGAATGTGGAATGTTTCTCCCCTTTTTAGATGTGGAATGTTGTACAATTGAATCATGTTATTTTTTAAAAGAAATTATTTAAATTTGTAGTTGCCTAATTCTGCTCTGACTTCTGTCTGAGAGAGAAACCTGTAACACATGGATTTCTAATGGCACATCTGAATAGAAGAGGTCTGGACAAATAACCACAATACTTATAAAACTCTCTTGACTCTGAGTATACCTGTAGCAAACTGTGCTTTAGGATTTGCCTGATGTATAACTGTTTAAAGATAGGACTGAATAGAGACTAAGTGGCAACTTGTCATCATGGCCTTCCCTTTCTCATGGAAGAAATCCAAGAAGGACTGTGAGGAAATCTTTCTTACTTTATCTGCCTTTACATATTTTTTTTCCTTCTGAACCTGGGCTCAGTCTGTTTTCCAGTTGCTTGCTGCATTTCATTGCATCATTTCACAATAAATTGATTGTGATATTTGCTCCTAATCTCCCTAGTTTCCTGAATGTCATTTCTTGGATTTTGAGCAGTGCAGACATTCCTTTTGCTGCATTTACTTAAGGACAGATTCGCTATACTGTATCAAGTACAATGAGGATAATAAAGGAGGGAGCACCACGGAGTTTGGAACTGAACCCTGCCTCCAGAAACTGGGGACCATCCCTTCCCTATGCAAAACACCCGAAGAGCAGAGCCATTTATGTTGTGATCTGTGGTGGGATTTTGGTCTTCTGTCAGCTCATCTCTGCAGGACTTTGTAGCACACAAGGACTGTGCATTTGTAACTGCTTTTGTTTCACATCATTTTCAGGGTAAATTAGAAGAGCTGAATGAAATGAAAGCTTTGTGTCATGAGAGATTTGCAGGGGTTAAAGGAAATATTTAGCCTTCCAACAAGTAACCGAGTTACCCAGTACACTGGCTTACTGGCATTTACACACTCTGCTTTGCAACAGTGGGGATAAGAATGCTATGAGCAAGTTAATAGAAAGTCTTTGCTATTATCCTGGTGTTGTCCGAGCTGAGATGCACCCATCCATCCCTCTGCAGCTCTCTGTGCCCAGGAGAACTCCTCTCATTCCAGTTCAGGGAGATACAGAGCAGAGGAGCCTTCTCCCCTTTGACTCACTCTCAGAGCTTTGCCATGAATGAGTAACTTGCATATGGGAAGAGAAAATCAGACATGGATGAAATCCTGGGTCTATTCAGTTATTCAGTGAAAAATCCAGAGGCATAAACTGAGGTCCCGACATTCTTTCTTAAACAGTTTTTGGGTAACTAATTCCACAAGGGCTTCACTCCATTTTTTTTTCTTGATAGGATCAAGCAAAGACCACAAGGTGGCTTGAAGACATGGGATCCTGAAACAGGTAACTGCATGTCTTTAGTGCTGATAACCATCCAAGGCAGGCTTTGGACATGCTGGCTCCTCTTCCTCACTTTAATATGTTGTATTTCAGCTTACCTCACCAGATGTGATTTTAACAATAACTCAAGGCCATTCTGTGACTGGACCCAGCCTTGCAATGTCAACCAGGGAGTGTGGATACGAACCAAGCATGACACTCCAACCGATGGAACAGGTCCTGATGGAGACTATCCTGATGGAAGTAAGTACTTGGTTGTGGCCTTGTTGATTTTCCTTTTTTGAAGGCAACTTGACTACCTTTATTCTTCTCCCTTTGAAAGAAAAAAGAGATTCATGAAGCCCTTTGAAATGTATTGAGTTTGTTTAATGCTGACACCTGTCTTCGACTTTTCACCATATCAGACAGGAGTGAATTAAACTGTCTTGCCCATCATAGATTGGATATCTTTATCAGTGCATGGAAGTAAAAGAAAGCTAATTATATCATGCTTAAGGCCTCATAGAGAATGTAGTGACATGGAACAGATGATTTTTCAGGAGAGGGCTTCTGGCCAAATTACACTGATACCAGTTTATGGCAACAAACGTAATGATTACTGCACTGGCACAAGATAAAGTTCACACTAGCTAGTTACAAAATCAAGTCTGAAATCGAAGAATATTTTTTAAAGTCTTGTTCTCTGATACCTGTGATTTAAAAACTGGAGTCTAACATGCCACAGTATCAAACAAATACTCCGTGGTTCCATCTCTGTGTGTTTGAACTGCTATCCTTACCTCAGCAGATCCATTTAGGGGGATCAGTCTGCAGTCATACCGCTTCCTGTAATTATCCCAAGACCAAAAGGTCAGCTACTGTCAGAGTCAGTAAGCAGATTAGAACAGCATTAGTTGGGATTGGTGCTAAATAATTTTCTGCATTTATACTATTGTGATAATAATAACTAAAATTGCTTGTTGGAAGAAGAAATGAATTTTTTTATTTGTATTAACACAAATTATAATATCATTTATAAATGTTTTGTTATAGAATATAAATTATAATGTTTTGCTTTTTGAATTGACACAGGCCATATCACTTTAAATGTGACTTAGATTTTCTTGCCAACCTAAATCAATGACTGAATGTTAGATGCTATTTGTGGAGCTATACTTTACCATACAGAAATGGTCATTAATTTATTTTTTATTCTTTTCCATAGTCCGATGGGAGAGGCTTGACTTTAGCTGCTCTGGGGAAATGTAATTTTGATCTTAGCCCACATGAAGCAAAAAACTTCAGCCCTAGTAAAGCAAAATCTGATTTCATATTGAACCAATGAAACTGAAGCATTATAAATCCTAAAGAAATGCTGCAAGTCTCTGAATTTTGAAAAACTTCCTTCCTTTTCATAATGTCAAGTATAAATATTTTGAAGGAAAATATCAGCATTGCTTTCTGTTTCTTCCATTTTGAGACAAACCCAAATGCTGACAGTTTAGAATTTTCCTTATGCCAGGGATTTACTCATCTTGAGACCAAAATATTCATGAAAAAAAATACATCCCACAAGAGAAAGTGTATAGCAGATTGCATTATTTTCCTTTGAGGAAAGTGGAAACTGAACATGGATCAGTATGGCAGTGTCTGAAGGTGCTGTCTCTTGAAAGAGTCCTACGTCTTTAATTGTGATCCCAAAATAACTCTTCTTGTGAGATGAAATATATTTGCTTTGCTCTCAGGCTCACATTCTATTTTGGATAATTACACGGATTAACCATTGCAATGTGAAGTCCAAACACCTTTTGCTTTGCTTCTTTACACTGCTAATGATGCCCTTAATTTCTTCCAGAGTTGGGTTGCACTTCAGTTTTAGATGATACCTAATAAGTTATCAGAAGATTCAACCGTATTTTTTTTTTTTTCACTCTGCAGAAGGTTATTTTATCTACCAAGAAGCAAGTAATCTGATCCCCTTTGACACTAATAGGCTGGAGAGCCCAGATACTGTAGTTTCTGGAAAGATATGCATAGACTTCTGGTACTACATGTTTGGGTCAGAAGAGATGAATGAGCTGAGAGTGCTTATCCAAGATGGCACACGGGAGTCTGTTCTGTGGTATCGTAAGGGAAACCAGAGCTCCTTGTGGACCTATGGTGCCATCACTCACACTTTTCCAACACAGAGAAAGATAAAGGTAATATATTTGCAGAATATATTTCTTTGTACAGTGTCAGCACTTGTTCTCCCCTTGCAGGCTGCAAAATCTTGTGCATGTAAGATAGAAAATATAACCAGTATTTGCTTGGTTTGTATTTTGTAGATAGAATGGTTTCATGATCTCTGTCAATCTAAGAGAATCATGAGTTCTGTCTGAACTAAGAGAAGAAATAAACAACCTCCTAGTTGCACCAGTGTTGTTAGTTAAGGGATAAAATTCAGTTTAGTTTTCTTTCTTTTACCTTCCTTTCCTCCTTAATTTTATCATTAAGTCAAGGACTTTAGACCTCTTAATTAAATGCAGGTTTATCTGCTGTGAGTTTCAAGGTTTGAACTTTGGGATGGTGCCTGTATTGGACTCCTCTGTAGACTCCAGACCATTAACTCTCATAAATCATTTATAAGTCAGCGAAATAGAGGATGATGTTTCTTGCAGTCCTCACCTTATTACAGAATATATGTTTCTTTAGCTGAGGGGAGCTAAGAAAACTGTTATAACCTCATCTTGTTGATTTCTATTTTTAGCAATAAAACAGAGAGATTAGTTTGAAAACGTGCTAAGAGAAATGGTCTTGTGTTTGCCTAAACATCTCTGATGCAGGGATCACTTTGTGTCCTGCCTAGGTGATTTTTGAGGCTGTCCGAGGACTGACAGAGTATGGGGATACAGCACTGGACAATGTGAGAGTAAGGGATGGACCCTGTGGTAAGTCTGTGTTTGCACCTGAGTCAATGCTACTTCCTCATCTCTGTTTAGGCTGTTGACCATTGCTCTATTCCATATACAATATAACAACCCCTCAGAACTTCGAACCACAAAAGAGAAATGGCAAAAACTTTACACCTCACTTCATCTAAATGTTATGTGTTTTGCTGTAATTTATTCCTAAATCTTTCCTCATCATATCAAACTTCCAAGACAAGCTATCCCCTTCTCTGCAATTGTGACCTTTTTCACCAGATCCAGCAAAATTTACCGTCCCTTCTAAGTCTGAAGTGCATCTCTAAACCTAGACAAGGCTATGCACATTTACCTTGTATTCCACATTAAATGGTCTAACTGGCATTCGACAGCAAATATCAGCCCATGTAAGCTCATTAAATACACGGTACAACCATGTGTCACAAAAAGAAATAACAACGAGCCAGTAACACTGAGTGGCACTGCCAGCTTTGACTACGAATCAGCAATTTGAGCTTGATCTCTGACCCTGTAACAGATCAGCCAAGACTGGCACAAGCTGTGCACGGCTGGAATCCATTTTTACTGACAAGCGTGCAATACCTACAAAACATGAATTGAACAAGAAATTTGCTGAAAAACTTACAGAAAGTGTCATTAGGTCTTAATAGGTGTTGTTCTCTGTGAAATACTACTCATATAATGATATAACGTTTCAAATTTACACTACCTGTGACAAAGATTTCCTTTGTCCGCATCTCCTGATCATATGATTTTACTTAAAATTCCATGAAAAAGACTCGGGGCCTTATTTTGTTTGAGGGCTAGGGAGAGCCAGTTCTTCATTTTTCCGGTTGCATTAGCACATGATTCAGCCACCGGATGGTGCACAAAGGTAACTCTGAGAGACAAGAGCTTCCCTGTTCATCTCACTCTCATACCTGCCAACACTCACTGACAGCAGGACCTTCATGTGTCTTAACATACACCAGAGGGAGTCACACACCCAATTGTAACTACACTTCTAGCTCCCGAGAGGAGCCCTGGCTCAGTCACTGTGATCAAACTAACAATCAGATGAGCTTTCCTAAGAGCTAAAAAGACCCCTACATGCCCGATTTTAAACACAGGCAGTTCTATTTGCTTCACTGAAGAACTTCTAACTTTATGCTGATGAAGAGTAAGTGAAAATTCCTGTATGTTGATGAGTAAATAGTGTTCACCCTGTAATGTTAAAGCTCATTGTATTGCTTTGTCTTTTCCACTAACAGAAGCTGTCCCTACACCTGTACCGCCAACACCTACACCAACAGAACCTACACCACCTCCAGTGACAGGTAATTTTAGCCAACCACATATACTACTCAATGGGCTGTAGGACACTTACATTTTTTACTAGCTGTACTACTTCACTTCAGTTAATTTCTATGGGTGTCTGTCTATGATGTTGCTTTATGCCACACAAATCAGCCTTTTCTGTTTCAGTTCTTCCACATGTAATCTACAAAGCGAGAGTGATTGTGCAGTGGGAAAACACAATGAGGCGGGCTGTCAGGATGTGCCCGTATGTTAATGAGAACTTATTCCTTTTTCCTGTCTCCAGAAGCTATTTGCAGTATACATGGGGATCCTCACTACAACACCTTTGACAAGCAGCGTCATGACTTCATGGGCACCTGCACCTACACCCTCTCCAAGCTCTGTGAGAACAACAGCTCCCTGCCCTACTTCAACGTGGAAGCGGCCAATGAGCACAGGGGAGGCAACACCCGTGTGTCCTATGTCCAGTATGTGGATATCGATGTCTATGGCTACAGGATCAACCTCGGCCAAAAAAGAGCTGTTAAGGTAAGGTTGGAGCCCACTGTCTATCATTCGTAACTCATAGCATGAGTGAAGAAATTGTTGTACAGTGACTACAAATTTCCAGCGTCTGTAGAGTAATATTTAGAGGGCAGTCAAATATTTAGGAGCAGGAGTAATGCGGAGTTCTTAAACATGGGAATTTCAAAACTGAAAGCATAGACTAAAATTCTGTGCTCTGTTGTTGAAAGGTGGGCTTAGAGCTGACACTCCAGATGGGGTCGGTGGGCTAGACTACCTTTCTAACCTGCTCCCCATGCTCAAGTTTGGCATGTAACAGGGAGCAAAGAGGCTCTGAATTGGCTGAGTTCATGCTGGTAGTCATTCCCCAATCCTGCGTGGTAGCCTGTAATGCTGAACTCTTCTCACTGATTTCTACTTATTCCACCTCACTATTAATTTCATTTAACACCTGACCTTTGCCATAAAGCAGGGCCAGGTGGGAATCCTGGAGTGACAATCTGACAACTCTCCTTACACTGATTGTACACTTGGCCAGCTATTGCATTCTAGGACTCCTTTACGGATCCTTTCCATAAAGGGCCAAGACGGTAGAAATGGCTGAGCCAAACCCACAGGAAATGAACAGGTCACCTTGCTTCATTACCATCCTTCTTTTAAGAAAATACTACAGTGATTTAAAAGAGGCAAAGGTTTGAAGGTACACCAAAACCTTTCCCATCTGGTCTTAGAGACACAGAGAACTCATACATCCTCATTTGTCCAACAGCCTCTCTCTTACACCTTTCCCCTCTATTTACTGGTTTTATTATAAAAAAGAATAGGTCTGTAGGTAGTTGCTGCAGACAGACCATGCCAAGTCTTGAACTTTTGCCAGCTGTGTCTGGCTGACCAAGACCATACTTGTAAACTATGTTGTAGCCACGTTGTTACGGCCTCAAGCCGTAGATTATGTGGCCATGTACACCATTCTTGGTAAATAATACTAGCACGGAGTGAGTTCTTACTGCTCACTGTGTCAATACAGGAATCTAAGAGGGTCACCATTAAAAATACTTCTTTTCAAATGCTTACAATACTTGTCCTTCTCTGTGCCTGCAGGTCAATGGAGTCAGCCAGGTGGTCCCTGTGACCTTGGCCCCGGGTGTCAGTATTTCCATCAGTGGGCAGTATGTTGTGGTTACTACTGACTTCGGACTGCAAGTCAAGTTTGATGGAAATCACAGAGCAGAAATCACTCTTCCCAGTACCTATATGTCTAAAGTCTGTGGAATATGTGGAAATTACAATGGGCACAAAGCAGACGACTTTCTCAACCCAGATGGAGAGATGGAACCAAACTCAACCAGCCTTGGCAACAGTTGGCAGGTTTACAATGACTCCAGGTAGGACTCCAGCAAGGATGTCAGGTCTTACCTGTTGGTTATGCAATGACCAGTGTTTCATGCAACTGTTGCATGGGGGTCAAAAATGTCAGACACACATGAGATAAAATCTATTCTTGTCAGTGTACTTACTTTATCCATCTGGGTAAAGTTTCACAGAAAATTTAACTGTGCTTAAAAAGAGAAAATTTCTTAGAATCCTAGAATTGTTGAGGCTGGAAAAGACCCTTACTGTCATTGAGTTCAACAGTTAACCCAGTACTGCCATATCCATGGATAAACCATGTCCCGAAATGCCACACTTAGGCATCTTTTCAATACCTCCAAAGATGGTGACTCCACCACTTCCCTGGGCAGCCTGTTCCAATACTCAACAATCTTTTTGGAGAAGAAATTTTTCTTAATATCTAATCTAAACCTCCCCTGGTGCAACTTGAGGCCATTTCCTCTCACCCTGTCACCTGGAAAAGAAACTGTCCCCCATCTCACTACAACGTCCTTTCAGGGAGCTGCAGAGAGCAAGGAGGTGTCCCCTGAGCCTTCCCCTCCCCAGGCTTAACAACCTCGATTCCCTCAGCCACTCTTGTGCTCCAGACCCTTCACCAGCTCCGTTGCCCTTCTGTGGATACAGCCCAGCACCTCAATGTCTTTCTGGTAGTGAGAGGCCCAAAACTGAATATGGGAATCGAGGTGTGGCCTGAACAGTGCCAAGGACAGGGGAGCGATCCCTTCCTTCTTCCCCCTTCAAATCTTACTGCACATACGCTTTGTGCCCAAAGAGAGTCCAGCTAGGGTGAGGGGGTTGTTTTTGTTCCCTCACATCATAATATTTCCTCAAGAAAAGCTCAGGCTTCTGCTGGGCTCAGGCAGCCAGTACCATCCTTGTGGCCTCACCATCGGGAAGGGCTTTGTTCCTGTTGTTCAGGACTGGATCCTGCCAGGTGCTGGGCACTGCACACACAGCACCCATATCTTCACATCACATACCCCTCTGGGCCTGAGTTTTAGTGTTACTTACACATTGGGGTTTTCAGGAACAGCAGCAGATTAAATCAGAAAAAAATATGTATTTGTTCATGTCTCCATAAGTGGTCTCTTTAGGCACCCTGATGCAAGCCAGGGCACACAGCTGCAAGCAAACAACGCTCCCATATAAGAGATACTGCCTTTCTCATTTGCTTTGCCTTGCTGATAGGAGAGAAAGGCCTTGGGGGCTTCTTTTGTCCCCTACTGCTGTTTGAGCAAGCACGAAGAAAGAGTATGTTAAGTACAAACACAGGCCAGACGGGGAGAATGATCTGTGAGTTTTAGCAGTGGCTTGGCTAAATCCCTGTTTTACGTTTAAGTTTAAATTTTAGTATTTGAATAAAACATTGAAGGTGCCCACCAAGATTTCAGTTATTGTTTTAGTATATGAATGCTGATACTTGAAGACATTGTTTCAACTCTTCTGAGATACTTGACTTGTTATTAATTATTTCACTATATGTTATTTAGTAACAGTAGGAGCTGAACTTTGCTTTCACTTTCTAATTCCCCTTTCATGTAAACATCCTGACTTACCAGAAAGCCAAAAATAAATACCTGGGTTTTGTCCAGGCCTCTCAAATATTATCAGGGTGAGTTCATTTTAAAATCTGAATCTCTATCCCAAGAGATTGAAACAGAGGGATTGGAAATACATCATGTTTAGTCTGGGAAGAGACCTGTGGTTTTGGTAGATGTGATTTCAAAAGCATCTCAGGTGCTAGTGAATCCAAAGTTTATCCGTTAATTTTTCCACATCTTTTTTCTTTCTTTCCACATTAGGTGCTCACCAGATGACGGCCATACTCCAAACTGCACTGATGATGAAAAACACATGATCCAAAGCAATGCATACTGTGGTCTGATCACAGATCCAAATGGTCCATTCCAGAAGTGCCACTCATTAGTTGATCCACAGAGCTATTTTGAAGATTGCCAGTATGATCTCTGTGAACTTCATTTGAGCAATGCAGCCCTCTGTGAAAGCCTACAGGCTTATGCAGACGTGTGCCAAGCTGCAGGAGTCCAGCTGGCACCATGGAGAAATGCAACCTTCTGCCGTATGTATCAAAGATTGCTAGAAATTACCACTTATCAGGAGGGTATAATGAGGATTTCCTGAAGACAGAGCATTACAACACTGTTTTGAATTCATCTAACACTGAGAATCTTGACTGATCAGGCCAAAGATTTCAGGGTTCTATGTAGTTCCTGATTGATTCCTTTGGGAAGATGCTAGTGAAAATAGTTGAGCTGCTTTGAATAAAAGGAAAAAAATACCACCTAATCAATCTTAAAATAGAATTGGAGACCTTTTCTTTGAATTTCTCTCTGCAAAGAGAGCAGGATGAAGGAGGAACACATCTGACAAGCTGAGCAGGAGATCTGGGAGAAAGGGAGGAGGGTGTTTATATCACTATCAGTGGCACAGGCTCCCATATGTATAAGAGAGTAGGGAGTGCTGACCATTCTTCCCTACTGGACGTGGAGGAAAGCATCAGAGTGTCCTGTATAGGCGTAGGCATTCATGGTTTCAGATGGGAGAGGAGGAAACACAGATAGGCAGCCTGGAATTAAAGGCCAGGACGGAAGTCAAAAGTCTGTGCAATGGAGATTGTAACAATGCTACTGAGGGTGGAGAAGGCAGGGAGAGTAGGGAAGAGATGGAAGAAACAGAAATGCACAGAGGCACAAGCCAAAAGGTGTCAAGTATTGAAGTAATAGATACATGTCTGTGCTAGGGAGTAAATAGGAATAATGACCTTTCTTTTTTGAGTGCTGGTAAAGAGTAAATAAAGAACATTTCTCAAGCATACAGGCATATATTATAAGAAAACAAAATCCATATTATTTTTAGAACAAAATTTAAATACCATCTGAAATGCCTGAACAGATCTGTTCCCACCAGAAACAAATAAAAGGAACAGGAAGTAATTCAGTGACCCATGTGCCTTCTGTGTTGAAACAGGTGGAGACTAAAAAGCTTGCCTGAAAACATTGGAATTACTGAAGCCTAATTTCTTTTCTGACTTTTGTTTCACATTTGACTTCAGTCTCTGTCTGGAGCATTTTCTCAGCTGGGGATGTTACTGAGGCTTTCCCTCCTAGAGGTTCCATGGTTTCTAAGCAGGAGTGAGCTGTCTCTGCATCTCTTCTTTCTGTTGAGAGTTTGCAGGATCTCTTCTCCTTGCCTTGTGGCGATTTCATTTAATGAACCTGTATATATTTTTATCTTCTGCCAAGCTCACCAACTTATTTCCTGTAGATCACCTGGGTCAAATTAAGTGGGAGGATGGGCAGAGAGATGTACAATGTCATTGTATTAGTTCTGTCTCCTTAGAAAAGCAGGTTAAAGATAGAGTGAGGAAATATGTCATTAAAAATTGTCCCACATTACATAAACATCTAGAAGCTGAAAGAACATTGCTTAGGAAGCTTCAGTTCTCAGACTTTCTCATCAGAATATGACAGTGTTTAAAACATATAATTACGAAAGTATATGTCATGCATGTAGCAAAATATAAAAATAGAATAGAGCACTTCTACATCCTGATTGTTTAACAAACCTTAAAGACCTCACTGAAGTGAGAAAATAAATATTAAGACATTACAACATGACTGAAATTAAATATCAGAACTATAAACTAAATATAGCACATATAGAACAAACAGCTCACATGACACTGATATCCTCTGTCCAATGCAAGAATTCAAGAAATCATCTTCATGTCCTAGGAAATGCTCTCTCTGACTGAAAGTTTAGATAGACAAACCTCTAAAGAAATTCAAGTGTAGTAAGACAACAAAGGCATGCTTGAGAATGCTGCTAATCCCAAGATTCATAAACATTTCAAAAGAAATAAGAATATGATATTAAGCAAATCCAAATACTTGAGTAATTAAAAAATGTTAATATATATCTTTATCTTTTCTTACACAGCATTGGCCTGTCCGGCCAACAGTCACTACGAGCCCTGTGCTGCAGCCTGCCCTGCCACCTGTGTTGACCCAACAGCTCCCTACAACTGCAGCCTGCCGTGCGTGGAGGGCTGTGTGTGTGACAGCGGGTACCTGCTCTACAATGACCGCTGCGTGCCCAGCCAGCAGTGTGGGTGCTGGCACAACGGGCAGCACTACCCCGTGGGCTCTGAGTTCTGGATGGACGACACCTGCTCCTCCAAGTGCACGTGTCCCGCACGGGGAAGCAAAGTCCAGTGCTTCAATGCCTCCTGCCCTGCGGGCCTGTACTGCGGGGTGCAGAACGGGAAACCTGTGTGCCTCGAACACTCCTACGGCATCTGCCATGTCCACGGGGACCCACACTACAAATCCTTTGACAAGGTGACGCACAACTTCATGGGCAACTGCACCTACACGCTGGCCAAAGTGTGCTCCAACATCACCTCCCTGCCCTACTTCAACGTGGAGGCCAAGAACGAGCACCGTGGCAACACGCGAGTGTCCTACGTGCGCGAAGTNGTGTCCCTGTCCCCTCCCCACCCTGCAGTGCAGAAGAGGAGAAGCTCTACAGGTCCGACCAGTTCTGTGGCATACTGACCACCAGGCCTAGCTCTTTTGAGAGGTGCCACGGTGTGATCAACCCCCAGGACTACTTTGACACCTGCTTGTATGACCTGTGTGCCCTGAATGGTGGCCAGGAGCTCCTGTGTGCTGCTCTGGAGGCCTACGCTGACGCGTGCCAGGCAGCTGGTGTGACTTTGCTTCCCTGGAGGAACGCTACCTTCTGCCGTGAGTTGCCATAGGAAAATGAGCCTTTGTACAGCTCCATTTTTTGTCTTAAGAGGCTGATTTTAGCCAATAACTGACATATCTTTGGTATCATAAATTCTTCATATATTAACAAAAAATAGAGAGAAATAAAATTGTTCAAAATTCATGCCATTTTTGTTTTCTGCCAGAGATCAGAAGATAATTTTGTTCATTATCTCAAGAATCTTTGTTAAACCACTAGCAGTATGCCCCTGTTAATGTAGAGTCATCTCTGAATTTTAGATGTTATTTTGCCTTTAATAGGCTTGCTACATCTAAGGCTACATCTAATGATTTTAGCCATCCTTATACTTGTGGAAATGTACCATCTCTGTACAAGATCCAGTGTAGAAAGGCATAGCTTTTCCTTGGATTTGGAGATGCTTAATAGCCAGGATACAGGGTTAAACAGTCATACTTTTCTCCTGTAGACTATTTTCTTCTTTTCTTGCTGATAGTAAAATAGGAATGGAATTCAGGCTTCAAAAAAACCCCACAATTGCCACTAGCTCAAAATTATCGTGTTATTGAATAGTGGTTTCATGTGGGTTTAGTGGTTTCATGAGGGTCGTGATCATTAATTCAGTGCTTTTTGTTGTTTCTCAGCCATTGCATGCCCTCCCAATAGTCATTACAATCCATGCACCAGTGCTTGTCCAGCAACCTGCACTGACCCTCTTGCATCGCAGAACTGCAGCAGACCTTGTGTAGAAGGATGTGAATGCAACAGTGGCTTTGTCCTCAGTGGAGGACAGTGTGTGTCCATGAGCAACTGTGGCTGCCTTCAGAATGACAAATATTATGAGGTTTGTTCTGGCACAGAGTTTTTATGGGGGGCTTATTGAACAACTCAACACTACCATTAACTCTTCTAATTTATTTTTATTTTCTTGTCTCTAACAGAAAGGAGAATCTTTTTGGCAACCAGACTGTGTAGGCCAATGTGTATGTACTGGAAATGGAACTGTAGTTTGCAATTCAGACACATGTGAAGTAAGCGAAGTTTGCAAGGTGCAGAATGGAGTCCTGGGATGTTATCCATTGAATCCCAGCACCTGCCACATTTTTGGGGATCCACATTATATAACCTTTGATGGGAGACTGTACCATTTCCAAGGAGACTGCAATTATACTGTTGTTGAGAGATGCACAAATTCTTCTGAAAAGTTCTCGGTGACGACCAGAAATGAACATAGAGGAAACCCAAACTGGACAGCCTTGAACTCAGTTGCTGTCACATTGAAAAATCTGCACATTGTTTTGAAGAAAAACAAAGAGACCTACGTAAGTCTTCTACTTTAAGCACGAACAATCCATCACATCTATGCACTTTACATTTCTGCCCAAAAGAGGTGAATCAGGCTTCTCTGAATTCTTCACCTCCAAGGCAGTACATGCTAGAAGTCACAGAATTACTTTCTTTTTCTAAAAATGGCAAACTCAGCATAACTTCTTTTTGTCCACTCGTATCTTTTCTAAATGAGGTTGTAGGATAAAACAGCTTTATCTGTGTCTTCATCTAGAACAGAAAGCTTTTACTGAACTAAATCCCAAGGATTTACTTTAAACTAACCATCCCACAATTGCTTTGTGTGTAGTTGTGACAGCAGAAAGCTGAGCTTTTGCCACAAAGCACTATTCAAGGTCTGAGATAAGTGTACACCTTTAGTCTCTGCTTAATCTCAGGCTTCTGTTTTCTGCATTGTTCATTAGAATAAAGCTGACTCAGTGAAGAAAGCCATAGTGCTGGCAGTGCAGACGTCCCCTTTGTTCCTGAGAGCTCTGTTGATTTACTTGTTTCTATGGGGTTTGTTTTCTTTAGGTGAATGGAGTTCAGGTTCCTCTTCCTGTGGATTTGAACCACGAAACCAGAATATCCACACAAGGACACTACACAGTCATTGATACCTCTCTGGGGATCCAGGTTCAGTTTGATGGTGACCAGGAGCTTTTCATTCTGGTTGATGAAAGTCTCAAAGGACAGCTGTGCGGTCTCTGTGGGACATTCAATGACAACCAACTGGATGACTTTTTAAACCCAGATAAAGTCCTAGAACAGGATCCAAATAAATTTGGTGACAGCTGGATAGTGAAGGATGACAACAGGACGTAAGTATCAAATAATACTTTAGGAAACAGCAAAATGCCTGAAGCATAAATCGTCTAGTTATGGGTCTAACATACATTATTTACATTCCATAGTAGCCCTCTTTTGATACTACTTGTTTGCTAGTGTGTTCACCTTTGGGTATCAATAGTTTTCAATAGAAAGCATTGAAATTTTTAAAAACCAACCTTCAGAGCTTTTCCACACCAGCTTTTATAGATATTACTTGAGATTGGCATCCTTTTTATCCATATAACTTGAATTTTTCCTAACTTCCCTATTCTAAAATATCACCTTTATATTCCTCCTTTCTGCTGTCAGAAATCTAAATCTATCTCTCAGATTCAGCTTCTAAGATAACTCCTCATTGATTAACATGGGCACGGGGCATTTATCTGTCTATTAATGCTTTCACATACAAATTACTAGTCTTACTATATGCAATAATGAATTGAAATTATCTTTCTTGTGTTGGCTAGCTGATTTTTTGTTTCTTCTGGACTTTATTCTGTGGATAGACAGTTACAATTCACAGCTATATTCTTAATGGGGAATTATGAGTTAAATTGCAATATTTCTCACTTTTGAGATTGACACACTAATGATGTCTATACATAACAAATCTACAGAATTTGGCATAGCATTCCATTATAGTTGGGGTATGCCTTGCAAGATAGAACAAAACACAAAGGTTTATTATATAACCACTCTGCTGTCTATTTTTCATGCAGGTGTAATCAAGTTTCAGTGGTACCGCCTGCTTGTGACACAGAAAAAGAGAAAGAATATGAAGAACTCTGCAAAATTATTTTGAAAAATGGTGGACCATTTCAGTTCTGCCATTGGCACATTCCCCCTCAGCTGTACTTTGAGAGCTGTGTCTATGATCTGTGTGCCACAGACGGGGATTCTGATCAGTACTGCAAGATTTTAGAGGCATACGCTGCTGCCTGTGAACTTGAAGGCGTAAATCTGGGTGAATGGAGGGAGGATACCATCTGTGGTAAGTCATTAGGTCATTTAGCAAATAATCATCCAATTAAATCCTCATACCACAAATACAAACTCAAGTGACTAAGGAATTGAGCAGAATTTCAGAGATGAGCATTCAATGAAACACAGGAAGCTTTCAAGTGCTTAACATCTCTGTAAATTTGGCTTCTAATTAAGCTTGTAATGGGCTTCCAGTATTCACTTTAGAATGCGATATCTCAACACATTTGACCCAAGAGAATTGTTCAGAATGGGGTCGTGAGAGACAACACGCACTGTCAGCTAAGGGCTCAACAAGGGACAATTGAGCACTTGTCCAACAGATCACCATTTCGGCTTTAAGAGAATAATTTATCTTTTTGAGAAGTGTTAACATATAACTTAAACAACCGGTCCACAGCTCCACATTTTCACCAAGCATGCAAAATAAAGTCCTAAGTATATAAACGAGGGCTTTAAAATCAATCAAGAAGAATCCTGCAGCTTGAGGTCCATTCAGCCTTAGGCCGTTATTACCTAGGTAGACCAGTTAACACAAAGGTAAGGCTAGAGGTATGATATTCATAGAATCATAGAATAGTTTGAATAGGAAGGGACCTTCAAAGGTCGTCTAGTCTAATTCCCCTGCAGCAAGCAGGGACATCTACAACTAGATCAGGTTATTCACCATCTAAGCTGACCCCAAATGTTTCCCAGGTTTCATCATCCTCATTGTAAAAAAATTCTTCCTTGTATCCTTAAATTGTTTTTTTCTAGAACTACCAGAGGTAATTACCAAAGCCAGCAAAAACAGCAGCCTAAGAATGAGGCTATCACATGAAAAGGCATTCGTAACCGCTTTCCAATTCCAAGACAATACTTCTCATCCCAGTTTATGAGCAGTAAAAAGCAATGTCAGACCATTCTCATTACGAAGTCTAGATTTACACTTAAAAAGGACTTTGAGAGCCAGCTGAATACTACTTTGCCAAATAGGACAACTTTGAGCAATTTGCAGTGGCAAAGGATTATGACTGGCACACTGTAAAAATATAGGATCTTAATGCATTATGATGACAGATGAGGAGGGGAGTTGTAAAATAACACACATTCCCAGACACTTACAATTTCATATTTTATAGTCAATTTTTCAGTACTGGTCAATTCTACCCATTCCATTGTAGCATCTTCAAATTTTTCATGAACATGGGTTCATTAGACCTAGAAGGGCATTTTCCAAACAGAGACAAGATTCCAAACCTTATTGTGGAAATTCTGTTTTTCTTTCTGCACCATATATAGCTGCACCGACGGCCTGCAAGTTGTCCTGTACATTTGAGGTTGACTTCTGTGAGTGGCAACAGGAAACCAATGACAACTTTGACTGGATAAGGCACAAGGGACCAACACCCACACCCAATACTGGCCCTTCCCATGACCACACGACTGGAGGTGAGAACAGCAAAGAGTATTGGGCTGTGCTTCTCTTGGAAGAATGCAAAGAATCTCTTTTAACAGCAAATCCAGGCCACATGTTTCTAGGCTTAATCCAGGGCCTCCTGCACTAGTCAGGAATCTATTATGGGTGGATGAGCAGTGCAGAACATTGATGAGCATGTGGCCTCTTAGCATAAGTTCCTGAAAGGAGGCTGCAGCAAAGGTATATCCATGCTGACACTGGATCACTGTGGCAGCTGACCTTTGCTTTAGAAGGTGTTCCATTCCTTAAGTACAAGACAAGTGTAATCTCCTGGAAATCCATTTGGAAACTGAAAGATTAATGCAGATGCTGGGTGGAGTAATGCTCTAATGTACACACTCTGTAAATGATTTTGTCTTACCCTGGCCCTTCATGTGAAAAATTGACATTCTGCTGTTTCCAGAGGGCTATTATATCTACCTGCAAGGAAGTAAGCAACAGCCAAGTGATGTAGCTCGCTTGGTCAGTCCAGTGTGCAGTTCAGAAGGACTTCACTGCTTCCGCTTCTGGTATCACATGTATGGAGCAGCTGAAACAATGGCTCTGCGTGTGTATGTAGTTCATAATGAGACATCAACACTGGAATGGAAAGATGCTGGAAACAAAGGGGATAGATGGAACTTGGGAGAGGTCACGGTACACAGCAGAGGAAATATGAAGGTAAGGACACAGACTCTCACTGCCGCCTGAGATGAACTGTGCTTTCTAATGGCAATTCATTCATGTGGCTGGAGCTAATTACAAGATCTATCCCTTCCCTTAGATTATCCTGGAGGGCATGATTGGTGAAGATCTCCGGAGCGATGTAGCTTTGGATGATCTGTCCATTGTAAAGGGACAATGCACAGGTACAAACCTTGGCTTGGGAGAGGGCACCTTGAAAGATGTTATGCTTCTTCTGGCAGTCAATACAGTTCGTGTCTTGAACCAGAGCTGTTCGAGGAAGATTCATCCCCTTCTACTGTTGTTTCTTTCATAGATGTTACTCCAACACCACCAGGACCCATCACCACAACACCATCAGAAGAGACACCCACGTCAACACCCATGCCAGATTCAGGTGACTAGAATAGACCATTCATAGGGTCACAGTCCTCTGTATGGGTTAGGCTCGGGAGAAGAGGCAGTAAAAGGTGCTCAACTGAAAGTTTCCTCTGGTCTTTCCACTGTCAGGCACCTGTGTGGTGGAAGGAGACCCTCACTACCACACATTCGACAAGCAGTTACACAATTTCATGGGCACCTGCACCTACACCCTCTCCAAGCTGTGCGAGGGCAACAGCTCCCTGCCCTTCTTCAATGTGGAAGCGGCCAATGAGCACAGGGGAGGCAACACCCGTGTGTCCTATGTCCGATACGTGGATGTTGATGTGGCTGACCAGCGGATAAGGCTGGGGCAGGGTGGAGTGGTGACGGTAAGCTCAAGGGGGAGACGCTGTGGGACAGTGCAAGAGGAGAGAACTGTGCCAAATGGGCTGTTCCAATCCTGTCTCAATTCTTGTCCTTCCAGGTCAATGGAGTGGCAGAGATCCTGCCTTGCAGCCCATCCGCGGGCGTGCAGGTCTTGTCCAGCGGGCTCTACACCATGGTCATGACAGACTTTGGCTTGAGAGTCAAGTTTGATGGGAAGCATCGGGTGGAAGTGACACTTCCGAGCACCTTTGGGCAGAAGGTCTGTGGCATGTGTGGGAACTACAACGGGATGGCAGCAGATGACTTCCAGAACCCAGAAGGAGCAATGGAGCCAGACTCCACCAGCCTGGGCAACAGCTGGGAGGTGTCCAACAACAGCAGGTGTGTATGGCCCCCAGCAGCCCCTTGCCCAACGGGGACACGTAGGGCAAGGGAAGGAGGAGGTGGCACCAGGAGAAGTCTACAAATGACCTGGGGTCCTTCTGCCTTTCTTTCCACAGCTGCTCAGCCGGACCTCTGCCCACCCCAGCCTGCAATGAGACTGACAAGCAACTCATCGCCAGCAGCCACTTCTGTGGGCTCCTCACTGACACCAGCGGCCCGTTTCAGGTGTGCCACGCTGTGCTGAGCCCCAGCAACTACTTTGACACGTGTTTCTACGACCTGTGTGAGCTGGGGCTGGACCGTGAGACCCTGTGCAAGAGCTTGCAGTCCTATGCAGATGCCTGCCAGTCACTTGGTGTCCAGATACCTGTGTGGAGGAATGCAACCTTCTGCCGTAAGTCCAGACATGGTACCACGGATTGGTACGCTGAGGAAAACACGGGACAGGATTGGAAGAGTGAGCTGGGGAATAAGAACTATTCCCCCTATGGGCTGTAGGGATTTACAGGTAGTTGTCAGTATTAGAGGCATTTTCTGTTTCATTATGATCAGGTAGGACTGACAACACAAGTAGAGCCAGAGAGACCACAGAGAAAATAGAGATAGTTACCTTTTCAAAGGGGGATATTCAGCAGAAAGCAGTATTCTGTTCTTCAAGTAATTGCCTGGTCTTCTGTCACGGCAGCGATCACTTGCCCGGCCAACAGTCACTACGAGCCCTGTGCTGCAGCCTGCCCTGCCACCTGTGTTGACCCAATGGCTCCTGTTACCTGCAGCCTGCCGTGCGTGGAGGGCTGTGTGTGTGACAGCGGGTACCTGCTCTACAATGACCGCTGCGTGCCCAGCCAGCAGTGTGGGTGCTGGCACAACGGGCAGCACTACCCCGTGGGCTCTGAGTTCTGGATGGACGACACCTGCTCCTCCAAGTGCACGTGTCCCGCACGGGGAAGCAAAGTCCAGTGCTTCAATGCCTCCTGCCCTGCGGGCCTGTACTGCGGGGTGCAGAATGGGAAACCTGTGTGCCTCGAACACTCCTACGGCATCTGCCATGTCCACGGGGACCCACACTACAAATCCTTTGACAAGGTGACGCACAACTTCATGGGCAACTGCACCTACACGCTGGCCAAAGTGTGCTCCAACATCACCTCCCTGCCCTACTTCAACGTGGAGGCCAAGAATGAGCACCGTGGCAACACGCGAGTGTCCTACGTGCGCGAAGTCACAGTTGAGGTGTACGGACAGCGCATTGTCATCCTCAAGCAGCAGAAGAGCCACGTGCTGGTAGGCAGTGGGGCTGGCATGAGTGTGGTGGGGCTGCAGGGCAGGGCTGGCAGGGCTGGGTGGGTTCCCCTGAAGGCACTGGGTCACTTTGTTTTCCCTTTCGGGAGGGGCTGGGGGAGGAAGAGGCAAATGTGAAACATGCGCCATGTTGAGCAGAGTGCAGAACACAGCACACAGCTCTCTGAGTCCCAGGGCTGTTGGGGTGTGAGGACATCCCAGGCAGCTGTTTGCCGTGCCTGGGCTGGCAGCTGCTTTCCCTGGGCAGGAGCAGCCAGGGAAGCTGGGGACAGGCTCAGGGCCGACTGTGGTGTGTGTCCCGTAGGTGAACAACGTGCGCCAGACGTTGCCGGTGAGTGCAGCGGGAGGGGCCATCACAGTGAGCAAGAGTGGTCGCTACATCATCCTGGAGACAGACTTCAACCTCAGAGTGTCCTACGACACCGACCACTCGGTGGAGGTGAAGGTGCCCACCACCTACTTCAACCTGACCTGTGGCATGTGTGGGAACTTCAACAACCGCAGAGATGACGAATACATGATGCCCAACGGGCAGCAAGCCGCAGACTCCAACGCGCTGGGAGAGAGCTGGCAGGTCCCAGACGGTGACCCCTCCTGCGGTGTCCCAGTCCCCTCCCCACCCTGCAGTGCAGAAGAGGAGAAGCTCTACAGGTCCGACCAGTTCTGTGGCATACTGACCACCAGGCCTAGCTCTTTTGAGAGGTGCCACGGTGTGATCAACCCCCAGGACTACTTTGACACCTGCTTGTATGACCTGTGTGCCCTGAATGGTGGCCAGGAGTTCCTGTGTGCTGCTCTGGAGGCCTACGCTGACGCGTGCCAGGCAGCTGGTGTGACTTTGCTTCCCTGGAGGAACGCTACCTTCTGCCGTGAGTACCTGCTTTGCCATTGCCAAAAGGGAAGTGGGCCACTCCCTGTGCTCTGAATGTCTGGCCAAAGCGAGTCTTTGGGTCTTTGGTCTTCCCCTTCCCACAAGGCTGTCCGTGGTTGAAGTCTTGCTGGTCCTAATTTTCCCCTTCCCATTGCAGCCCTGCAGTGTCCCCCCAACAGCTACTATGACCCCTGCATGACCGGCTGTCCTGCCACCTGTGTTGACCGACAAGCCCCACAGAACTGCTCCAAGCCTTGTGTGGAGGGCTGTGCATGTAGCTCTGGCTTCCTCCTGAGTGGAGACACCTGTGTGCCCGAGGCCAACTGTGGCTGCCTCTTTGAGGGCAACTACTACACTGTGAGTGAAAACCCTGCCCTGGTTTGTGCCCCTGCCAGAGCACTCCCCTGCCTATACCTTCCTGCCTCATATGCTGAGGTTTGGCGTTTCCCTGCCCGCAGGAAGGCGAATACTCAGTGAATGAGAACTGCACTCGCCGGTGCCAGTGTGAAGCCAAAGGCCAGATGGTTTGCTCTGCCTTGTCCTGTGGCGAGGACGAGGTCTGCAAGATCCAGGACGGCCAGAGGGGCTGTTACCCAGCCAGCACTGCCCTCTGCCACATCTACGGTGATCCACACTACAGCACCTTTGATGGGAAGCTCCATCACTTCCAGGGCTCCTGCAACTACACGGTGGTGACGGGCTGTGACAACTCCTCCATTGGGTTCAGTGTCACCACCCGCAACAAACATCGTGGCAGCCAGAGCTGGACAGCTCTGAACTCTGTGGCACTGTCTCTCGAAGGCCTCCACATTGCACTGCGCGAGCACAAGGCAGTCTACGTAAGCCCCTCATCTTTACATCTGGGAACACCAGATGCTCTCGACACCCTTAAATGCCCCTCTGTCCCCAGGGAGGGATTGCTATTCCCTGAGCCTGCTGCATGATCACAGAAGAGCATGGCAGGGCTCTGCAAGCAGCAGACATGGCTGCTCGTGCAGACAAAGATTCTTGGTTACTTTCTTGAGCTTCCGCTGTCCCATCTGTACAGTTTCTGCTGTCCTCATAGGCCTGGGCAGGGTTTCTCATGCCAGCAGTGCTTCTGGCTCACTGGCACTGGCACTACCCCGGTGAGGAACAGTGACCTCTCAGCGGAGGGCACCTCTTTATGTTTCTGTCTCCCTCTGTCCCCCTTCTCCAGATCAACGGTGCTCTGGTCTCCCTGCCTGCTTCTCCTGCCCCTGGTGTGACCATTTCCCTGAGCGGCTCCTACGTACGGGTTTCTACCAAGCTGGGCCTGCAGCTACAGTTCAATGGGGACCATGAGCTCCTAGTGAAGGTGTCTGAGAAGTACAAGGGCAAACTCTGTGGTCTGTGTGGGACATACACTGGGAGCCAGCAGGACGACTTCATGCGACCCGATGGGGTGGTTGTGCCTGACTTCAATGACTTTGGAGCCAGCTGGAGGGTGCCGGATGATGAGTGGCCGTGAGTCCTTGTTCCATCATGCAGATGAAGGACAGAAGGGAGTGTGGGAGAGGGGAGCTATGAGGGGCATCGAGACAAAGGGTTGGTGATGGCAAGCATGGGGCAAGGGAGAAGAAGCAGGTTCCTGACCTCAGGGAGAGTGGGCCAAGCCTGGGCAGGACACTTTTCCTAAGCTGTTTGGATCACAACTGCCTCAGTCACTTGTTTCTGTCCACCTGTGGTGCCTGTGGGCCATGTGTTGTCTCCTTTCAAGTGACAGCCACGGGTGCTTATCTTAGTGAGGGAGCTGGACTGCAGAAGCTGAGGTTTTGGCTGGGGAGGAGGTCAGGAAATGCAGTGGCTTCTGTCAACAGGCTGCAGGGAACTCAGGGCTGTCTGTCTGCTTTGTAGGTGTGACCCATCCATCAGTCCACCTGCATCCTGCTCCCCTGCTGAAGAGGAGGCAGCTAACAAGCAGTGTTCAATCCTCACACACCTCGGTGGGCCGTTCCAGTCTTGCCATGCAGTTCTGCCACCCCAGGCGTACTTAGAGAGCTGTGTCTATGACCAGTGTGCCACGGGTGGCAGCACAGAGCAGCTCTGCAATGACCTGGAGGCCTATGCTGCAGCCTGTGCTGAGGCAGGCATTGCTCTGGGAGACTGGAGTGCTGGCACTGTTTGTGGTAAGTCTTCTGTCAACCTCCTTTGATTTCCTTGAATCTCAGAGTCAAGGAATGGGGCAGTTCTGGTGGAGGTTTCCCCATGTATCACATAACTGACCACTTTGCTGGGCTAGCCCTGGCGTGAAGAGAGTCTTCCGGACAGGTGGAATGCCTGTCCTGCACTTCCTTTGCAATGGTGTGGGGGTGTTTGGGAAGTGTGCAACATCCCCATTTGGGAACAAATCCCCATTATTAATCAGACCTTATCCAGTTCTGTTTCACTCTGTTTCATCCACCAGCTCCTACAACCTCGCCCCCCTTGCCAGGCACTACAACGCGGCCTCCACATACAACAACATCACCGTCACCTGGGACAAGCACAGGTACTGTTGTCTCCCATCCATCTTTTTTAGTGGCTGTGCTAAGCACTTCCCCTTGGCTGGCCACCCTTGCCTGTCCACGGGCATGCCATGGATGTACATGGATGTACCTGAGCCCTGCTGGACACAGGGAAAAGGTGGCCCCATCCTCACTCTACAATCTCTGCTTTCTTTTCTGCACCATGTTCAGCTCCACCAACAGACTGCAATTTTGCCTGCACATTTGAGAAGGACCTCTGTGGGTGGGTCCAGGCAGATTACAGCAGCATTGACTGGATAAGGCACAAAGGCCCAACGCCCACACCGAATACCGGCCCCTCGTCTGACCACACAACAGGAGGTAGGAACGGCAATCAGGACACTGGCAGAGGGGTGTCCCTGGGAAGATGGCAACAAACCTCTAACAGAGAACACAGGCCATGTCTTTCCTGGTCTTCCTCCAGAGCAGCTTGTCCAGTGCCCCAAAGGCCAGAGGCTCACTTTGGGAGGATTTCCCGCCCTGGCAATCAGTCTGTGCTACCCCCAGAGCAGGCAAGGACCTGCCATGCAGGGGAGAATGTAATGCACAGCTTGATGACCTGTCTATCTCTCGGGAAGAGGAATGGGTCTGTGTTTCTGTTAAGAGATACTGGCTTCTCCAGAAGCCAGGGATGAGGGTTCTCCAAACCTGCAGAGCTATGTGAGGACTGTGGCAATGCTTTGAGGGCGTTGCCATTGCCCAGTCCAAGGCCTACAGCTGCCATGGCCCTGAGAGCACATTCATAGGGGCACTTGGGTCTGGGGAGGGTTGTGAAGGAGCCTTGTTCGCTCCCCGCTCCTTTTGCCTGCCTGAAACTGCAGCTGTGGTGCTCCCAGGACTGTGCTTGGGTTGTTCCTGGCTGCTCTGGGTAGCTCTGATGCATCTGTGGCTCGTGCTTTGTTTCAGATGGCTACTACATCTTCCTGCAAGGGAGTGCTGATGCTCTCCCCGGCTTTGTGGCTCACCTGGTCAGTCCGGCATGCAGCTGGGAAGGAACACTCTGCTTCCGCTTCTGGTACCACATGTACGGAACTGCTAAAACAATGGCCCTGCGGGTGTACGTGCAGAAGGATGGTGATCAAGTGCTCGTTTGGAAAGAAGTTGGGAACCATGGGGACAGGTGGCACTTGGGACAGGTCACGGTGCACACCACAGGGAACATGCAGGTAAGGCCACAGGCTCTCACTGCCACCTCAGAGGAGCCGTGCTTTCTAATGGCTCTTCAGACGCACAGCAGGAGCTAATGCTGGGAACCTTTCCTTCCCTCAGATTTTGCTGGAGGGAGAATGGGGTGAAGATGTGCGGAGCAACATAGCATTGGATGATCTCTCCATTGAAAAGGGATCCTGTGCAGGTACAAGGCTTGGCCTGGGGAAGGGCAGCTTGAGACATGTCGTCAGCTGAGGTGGCAGGCTGTGCTAGAGGCAGGAGCACAGGTTGTTTTTGGGCACAGATGCAACCTGTGCCTGAGTCAGCTTTCCTCTGGGAGGCTGGAACTGTGGCAATGCCTGCAGTCACTGTTTTAGTTCATGTCTTACAAGGCCCACAGGCAAGACATTGATCACAGGTACTGAAGTGCCTTATTGTCACCCAGCTAAGCTGGTGGCAGAGCCCTTGAGTGGGACAGCTCTGCCTGAGATGGCACTCTTCAATCCCTGTCCTGGGCAGGCCTGGTCATGGTGTTGGGTACTTCAGAAGGGTGGGGGAACCAGCTGCCTGCAAAAAAACCTCTCTGTTGGTGCACATCTCCTCTAACTCTCTTTTGTGCTAGGTCCAACACCCACGAGCCCTGTGCCAGGCACCACAACGCAGCCTGTACCCACCACCTCACCAACCAGACCCACTCCCAGTTCAGGTACTGCCACCTCCCATCCCCATCGGATTCTGTTTCTTAAAAACATTATTTTATCTTATTTTGCTTCCTGCATGCCCATGTCCATGGGGGATGTGTGTCTCCTTCTCTGTCCCTGTGATGCTGGTGAAAGAGTTTTTAATGAACCGTCACTGTGCAATCCCTGTCCTGGGCATCCTGAGCCTTCTTGATCACACTTTTGGGCTGTTTGTGATGGCTGGATGAGGTACCTGCAACAAAACTCTGCTGTTGGTGCACATCTGCTCTAACTCTCTCTTGTGCTAGGTCCATCAACACCAACACCCACGAGCCCTGTGCCAGGCACCACAACACAGCCTGTACCCACCACCTCACCAACCAGACCCACTCCCAGCTCAGGTACTCTTGTTTCCCATCTCCTCTCTTACTGCCTTTTAGAATTTCCCTGTCTTCTGAATCCAGGTCCCATAGCCAAATGACAGAGTTTTTATACTGGAGGGTCAGAGGTTTTCCTTGCTAATCACACTTTTGGAACATTTCTTCTCTTCTGACTTCTGACTATATACATCTTCCAAAGGGTCTCTTCTGCCACAGTACTGTTTTTGTAAGAGTAGACCGGACATATGATAGTTATCTTTATTGCCATGTCCATATATATTTAAATTATTCTTTTTAATGGCAAATTTTCACCTGTTATGCAGATGTTACTGTCTGTATATTTTAAAATTTAATTTAATTTCCAAATTTTGTTTTTGTTTGGGATATAATCCAATTATATTATCCTGGTAAAGACTAGTTTATTATATAGGATATGTACTAAACTGTCAGTTTAGGTAAGCTTTAATAGCTGGCTTCCTCCAGTTTTAATCACTGATGTCTATATGTATCTGCTTGTTAAGTACAAGAGAGTCCTGGCTCACCTACTCAGTTCAGATTTCTTCTGCTTTTCTTGGTAATTGTTAAGTATGTCTTTCTTTGTAAGCAGTTAAGGTTGACATGTAGACACAACCCTAAATGTAGCTATATCTTAACATGGCATAAGGACCTCTTTTCCTTATTTTTTGTTGTTGTTAGTAAATACCATGAGGAACCTTCAGTCTCAACTCTGCTAAGAGGTGATGGGACGTTTTTTCTTTCAAAATTGGAAGTTTTTATCAGCACTCAAAATCTTACCCAGGTCTCACACATAAATGCATACACTGTGTACCTCCATTTGTAGATATTATCACTGGCTATTTAATATTATTTTAAAGTGTGTGAAGAATATCTTGTGAATGCAATACTCAGTTTAAGTCCCATAAGTGATGTGAGTACCGAACCCCAGACAGCTGATAGTGCAGTGGTCTATTCTGGCTAACCAGCCCTGTAAAGTTTTTGAGTAAATTCTTCCTATTTAGTCAGAAATAGCCTTTCTGATCTGGACACTAAAAACTCACCGCTCCTCTTTATATAATGATGTCTTAATAATGCCTTTTGCCCAACTTTCTTCATCAACCTCTAGCACAGATTTCTGATACACAAAAGTACAGATTCTTTGTGGGTCCAAAGGTAGAAGGCTGGGTTGGCCTTTGGAGTGCTATTGACTGATGTCATCACTATTACATCTGAGCAACAAATACAAAGTAAAACAAGCAAACTGGGAACTAAGCAGCTGCAAAAGGTGAAGACTCAGAGGGACTTTTTGTTTCTTCACAGGTCGTGCTTCCTGCAGCGCCTCTGGGGATCCACATTATAACACTTTTGACCACAAAGTCCATAATTTCATGGGAAATTGCACTTACACCCTCTCCAGAGTGTGTGCTGTCTCTGAGAGTCTTCCATACTTCGATGTGTCCACAACAAATGAGCACAGAGGAGCCAACACCAAAGTCTCTTATGTGAAGTCAGTGCACGTGGAAGTCTATGACAATCAGATTTCTCTTCTGAAAAACAAGAAAGTGAATGTAAGAAAATATCTATTTAAAAGACATATATAATTTTTAACTGACATGCAGATAATTAAATATTATCTCTACAGAGTTTATAACAAAACTTTGTCTTTCTATTAATGATATCAACCTCTTTTAATGAGATCTCCAACAAACTTGCTCAGATGTTCTTTAATCAATTCCAGTTTCCTTATACACAAGATCCTATCTTTCAGTAATCTGTACTAGCTGCTGGAAGTTGTAGGAGTCCCAGCAACCATACACTAACTTTTACAACTTGCTGTACAGGTGAATGGTCGCAGAATGAATCTGCCTGTATTTATTGAAAAGAAGATCAGTATTCAAAGCAGTGGTGGATATGTTCTACTGGAAACCGACTTTGGGCTGTGGGTGAGATATGATGGAAATCATTATGCAGAAGTCTCTGTGCCCTCTAATTACAGTGGTCTACTCTGTGGCCTCTGTGGTAAGTGGTGCTGGTGATTACTTAAACTTTTTTTCTTAGCATGTAGAAATTACAAGAGTAGTTTGTCTTGTGAGTTTCTGATTATTCTTTGGTTTGGATCATCTGAAGCTTCCTAGATCAATTACTCCTTCATGGGTTTTTCACACTTTCAAAGCAGGAAATCTACCTAGGAATATAATTGTGCAAATAGCACTGTTTAATTTTTAGTCCAACATTCAACATGTAGGATGCCAGAAAATGAGTAGGGCTTTTTTTTAGATAAGTTTTTTCTTGGATGCCATGTAATCTAGACACATGGGAACTTACAGACTTCCTGCTTCAAGTGTATGAGAGCAGCTGTTGTCAGTCATCAAAGCACAATACTGCTCTTATTTTGCCCAATACAGATTGATGTTACATATATATTCTCCCTATCTCATTTTAATTTATTTTACAGCCTGAAACCTAGGTTTTTGCTACAGGTCTGAACTTCATGTGTCCCATAAATCTCTTTTTACCCTCACAGGTAATTATAATGGTGATCCAAATGATGACAATATAAAGCCCAATGGTGATATTGCAAGCGGTTCCACTGATCTTGGAGAAAGCTGGCTTGTGCCTGAGAATAACACCATGTATGTATAATAATTTAGTCACATGGCATTTGCTGAGCAAACTCTTAAAATCAAATATTCATCCACTCGCTGGCTTTTTCATCCAGTACCATTCTACATCTTCCAGCTCCCCATTAGAAGTCGGGACCTGCACTTTTACATAAACCAGAGAATGATGAGAGGGCTTGTGCCCTATAAGTCTCATTTTCCAAACAGGAACTGTCTGTTGAGTGTGAGGGGGGGATGGTACATCAGTCCAGTTCCCTGATTGGAAACCATAACTGTTTGAATCCCATAGCTCTTTTTTTTTCAGCTAAGAATAAGCCTTTGAATCACCCAGAAGGGATCAAAAAAGGAGTCCATTCAGTGAGAGGGCTGACATCAGCTTTACAAAGAAGCTGGATAAAGTCTTGTGACTGAAATAAAATGTACTCTTTTGTGCAGGGTTGACAAATATTAATTTTCCACGGAAAATCTGATAGTAAGAGATGTGAAACACACATTTGATTTGCTTTCTTTCCCCAGATGCTCCAGTGGTGGGACAGAAGAGCAATGTGATCCTGTGTTGGAGAGTGAAGCAAAGAAAAACACAGCATGTGGCATGATCACAGACCCAACAGGTAGTGTGTTGGTAGATCTCTGTGAGCCATGTGATGGAGCATGGTCTAGCTTGTTTTGTCCCTTCTGTATCGTTTTTTTTTCTGAGCTCATATTAGAAGCATATGAAACCTCCAGTGTGAATGGCCAATGTAAAACCCATAGGTGCCTGGTTAGGATATGTCATCTCTTCAGACAGTGCCAATATGTCCGTGAATTTTATCTGAAATGTGCAGGGAACCATAGCTGCCCTTTGTGTTACAGTGACTCTCATTCTGCTTGCTAAAAGAAATAGTTCAGAGGGCACTGTCACTGTGTGTATTACAGATAGCTTATCTGAAATTCTGTACATGTTCCCTATAGTTGTAGAAGTAGTGGTTTGCCTGGGCAGCAAAGCTTGATTTATGTAAGCTATGCTGTATCAATCATGCAAAAAGAAGAAAACCTGATCCAGAGAGTTCATTCTCATACGGTGCATCGTGTATCCATTTCAAATACTGGATTAATTTATTTAACACAGCCTGGAACACTCACAATGCGTTTGCTGTGACAGAAAATACATGGTGGTCACAGTCTTTGCATTCCAGTGGGTTTTTTCTATCCTTCTATATATCTTTCTTGATTTACACAGGAATCTTCAAGGACTGTCACACCAAGGTGCCTCCACAGAATTTCTTTGAAAACTGTGTTTATGACATGTGTTTCACTGGGGGACAGGCAACATCCTTATGCTATGGACTGCAGGCCTATGCTGAGTCGTGTGTCAATGCTGGGATATGCATAGAGTGGAGGAATGCTACTCTTTGCCGTGAGTGTTGTGATAGAAATATCTATTCTGAATTTTAACTTCATTGTCCTCTACCTTTTCCACGCAAGTTATTTCATTTTATGTAATGTTCTGAGTATAGTCTGTCTTTTATAATGTCTTGAGCCTGCTTCAGATTCAGAACTATTCCAGGATTTGTATAAACCACTAATTTTTGAGAACATTAGGATACATGCAGATTAAATCCTTAAAGTTTTATAATATTTATAATTTGCTGTTAGTTTCTTGGAAAAGTCTGATTACATTCAACTGTGTCTTATGCGAGCTTCTGCATTGGAGAAATAAGTCCCTTTGCTTCAGTGAAAATCTACCATCCTCAAAGTGAGCGGAGCTGGTAGTCCTCCATAAAGCATGCTTATCAATGGCTTTTGGTTAAAAAAATAATAAGAGACCTTGAAAAACAGCTGTGTCCAGGAAGTGCTCTATTTCTCTCTAAAGCAAAGAAATTGAGTACTATCACTTACCTCTCAATTAATCCTCTTCAGAATGACCTTATGGCAAATTTAATAAAATGAACTCATATTTCTTAGAATAAAGCTTTCCAGGGGTTCCACTGGTGCTGATTTTAAGCAACACTGGACACTTTTCTGCTTGCCAGACATACAATCATAGAATCATCAAATGGTTTGGGTTGGAAGGGACCTTAAATATCATCTAGTTCCAATCCCCCTGCCATGGGCATAGACACATTCCATTAAAACATTAAAACTTGCTCAAAGTCCCATCCAACCTGGTCTTGAATAATTCCAGGAATGGGGCATCCACAACTTCTCTGGGCAGCATCTTCCAAAGGACATTTAAGTCCACAAACTACACACCCGGAGAGAAAAAAAAATAAGTCCTCTAAAGATCAACCATACTTAAATAAACCACAATTGTTTTCTGTGCTTTTTTTGTCTTATACTAATTTTTATTATACCAGTTACCACTGGATTACCTTCTGCAGATCTGCACCTTTTTTCTTTTTCTTTTTTTTTTCTTTTTTTGATGTGATCAACAATTAGCTTTGTATTTAAACTAAACCATTAAAAAGTGGATAGGTTCTACGAGCTGGTCAGTTTTGGAAAAGAATCACTGTGATAAAGCACCCAGTAAGTCAGCCCTGAGAGGACAGAGCACAGAGAATTCATATATAAAAAGAAGACAGAGTAAGAAATGAGCTTCTAACCCTCCAAATCAGATTAAAGCTGTGGACATCCAGACTCCATAGTCTGAGGCCATAGGCCAGGACCTAAATATCTATGGCTTGATTATAGCAATAGAGAAAACTCAGTAACATTAGAGAGATTGACTCTCAAGTGCTCTTCCTCAGTGATTCAAATAAAAACTCAATTCAGATCCTGACCGAGGGACGGAAGTCTGGCTAGATGACTGGAGATGTTGGCTGTAATTGTCAGACAGGACTAAGAGACCCTGTTGTAGAGATAGAAATAAATGAGAATCGTATATAGTGATTTATGAGAGAATCCAGCCAAACCTATGTTTTTCTCTGTTTTTTTAGATGACAGAAATGGACAAATACTTCGGGATTTCTGTAAAATGTAACGTTATCCCTAGGGACCATGTTTTGAATGATAGAAACCCAATTCTACCATAAGCTGAGGGGTGTGAAAGTATATTGTTCTCAAGGAGTCTCAGTGAAAGACAGAGTGTGATTTTTAGTTCTATTTAGGAATATATGGCAGGTGTTCAAATAGTAACTACAGTAATGGGGACATACCAGCTGGTATGGCAAAAGATTCTTCTATTCCCTTAACTGGGTCACTTTACACCTTTAAATCAGCAGAAAAAAGTTTGCTGAACCAAGCACAATTAGTCATGTGTGATCACATCAGACATACCCTCAACTTGAGCCTGCAGTATTTGACTTGTGAGGGGAAGCACAAGGGTTACCCACGTGTCTTGCCCACCTCTATCAAAAGCCATCCATCTCCCTTGGCAAGAAATTTCTTTGTACTCAGCACTCTCCTGTCAGACTTTCTAACAGCCATTTTGTATATTTTCAGGAGAAAAAAACATTTTATTATGATTGCCCTTTTAAGTGATCTTATTTTTTCTCTTTATTTAGCAATGTCCTGTCCTGGAGGCAGCATCTACAAGAGCTGTGGTACTAGGTGTCCCTCTACCTGTTTGAACATCTCAGCAACTGATTCCTGCAGTTCTTTGCCAGTGGAAGGTTGCTTCTGTAAGGAAGGCTATGTTTTGAGTGGAGACAAGTGTGTACCAGAAAGCAACTGTGGTTGTATTGATGAAAAAAACCAGTATCACCAGGCAAGTAATCTCAGACCTTTAAAGATAAAAAGGAAAAAACCAAAACCAGGGGATCTTATTCTTTATCACTGTGAGGGAAAAACCCATGTTAATAACACTACACAATTCATATTTACACCATTAATAATTTCAAAATAGACTTACTTTGCCAGCTTTCTTGGTCCATGAGCTGTGTGGCTACAATTGCCCAAATGACCATACATCTTGCACATTTGAACACTAGTAATTTGATTTTCCCTTATGATTTTACCTTCCTAGTTATAATATATGCTTCTACACTCTTTTTTTCCATGTAGCTGAACGAAAGCTGGTTCACCCGTTATCCCTGCACTGAGCGCTGCACCTGCAAGGCAAATAACACCATTGAGTGCAAATCCTGGGAGTGTGGAGTCCAAGAGGAGTGCAGTATTCAGGATGGCGTGCTGGGCTGTCATTCCAATGGTAAGTCCTGCCTGAAAATCACCCCAATGTCAATTCCATAATTAGATCCTCTTCTAGATTTATTATAAATATCTTTTCATATGTGATAGTACAGAAGTCCCAACTGCTGCCAGTGCTGAGATGAAAATGCATGATGTTCTGTCTTGCAAGCACACATGCCCTCCTGTTGTAGTGGATATCAGCAAAAACTGATGCTGCCCAAAAGTCTGCAAGGTTGCTTGGATTCTATTTGTTCTGATAATGAAAATTCAAGTCCCGCATCACCAGTGCTGCAAGCTCTAAATTTGGTTGCATTTCTGTGAGAATTGTATTTCTGTGGGCCTGTGTAACGACAAGTGCATTATGTATTGATGTATATAGATGTAATTTTATTTACTTTTATATTTACATCTATATTTATACAGTTAATGATGTATTTTTATATAGATAAGTAGAAAAACTCTGTATTACTCTCAACTATACTATAAATCATAGCTACAACAGCATATGGAAATGGTTGCTGCCAAGTAATATAGAAATTTGCTGCCAAGTTGTCATTCCGTATATAATTTGCAAATTAAATTTAGGAGATGCTTTCTGGAAACTTATTTCCAAGTAAATGTCATTGGCATGAATGTGAGATGCCGCTGTGAAAGTTTGCCCACATAATAATGATCAGGATGAGGTTGCTACACCAATGCAAATCGCTTCGGTCAGCTGAGTCCATGGTGAAATCCAGTACAAAATTCTTAGATGGTTTTTTTCACCTTCAGGTCAAGCAACATGTCAAGTGGTAGGAGATCCCCATTATTTCACTTTTGATGGAATGAAGTACACTTTTGTGGGAACCTGCACCTACACTTTGGTTGAGGTTGTCAACACTGCCACTAATGTCATTCCTATAACCATACTTGGCAAGAATGAAGACAGAGGACTAAGAGGGGCCACATACCTGAAAGAAGTCTACATAGATGTGCATGGTGTACGAATCACCCTTCAGAAAAACAAAGGAATCCTGGTAGGTGGTGGTGCTCTTTATTCTGGCAAGAAGTATCTTAAAATTTGCTCACTTAGAGGAGCTGTAGGAAAAATGATCTTCACATTTCCTAAAGGATATGTATACATATGCTTAATACTTGTGGGCACCTCCATTAAGTGGATGTCATGAGGAAATATAATTTCTGCCTAGTTCCCAAGGCTTCTGGTTTAGTTTTACTGTTTTATTGTCCATATCTTGGAGATTAAACCCAGGGCCTCCATACTGGGGAATTGTTCCCTGAATTAAATTATGGGACTCCCTACTTCAACAGCTTTTATCAACCCAGTCACCCATAGTGAGCAAGGCATAATGCATCAGTCTAGAGTAACATGGGGAGCCATGGCAATGCTGGAGGCAGGGAATCTACCCCATGGGTGAGAAAGACCTTGCTCACTACCAGGGATCTTTCTAGCTCCCTGTTAAAAGCACAGGATATGAATCCTGCCCAGCCCTCCTCAGCTAAAAGGTTGATTCCTCATACCCATAGCTGGAATATGCAATGGTGGAAATGCAAACAGCTAAAATTGTCACAGAGAAATCTTCAGCACTGCTAGGAATATAGATTGTGAGCTTTCATGGAAGAATGTCCATACTGACAAATGACACATCTCTCCAGCTGAACAATGAGAGAGTCTACACTCCAGTGCAGAACCGACTGCAAGGGGTTTCCATTGGAAATGTTGGCAGATTTATAGTAGTGGAAACTGACTTTGGTGTGATAGTGAAATATGACGGCAATCACCATCTGGAGATCACCCTCCCACGCTCTTATTTCTCACAGGTAAGATTTAGTATACAAACATCTGCAGCTGTTTCAAAAGCACTGCTTTGTGCATTTACTTCTAGTTCCTTTTATTCCTGTGTTTTGCTATTGCATCTTTCTCTGTATGGTAACACATAATTGTTTTCCTATCTATTTTTTTCTCTTTACAACAATTTCTTTGTGTTCCAAGGGGGAAGTTAAAGAAAATTACCTGTCTAGGGGAATACTTCTAACTTGAGAAATAAGTAGCTTGAAGCTTTAGGGAAACACAGACTTACTGCAGATTCTGTTTTGTTTCTCCATGGGTGCAGTAAGAATGTCTGAAATGTCTGGTATGGGATTGGTTATTGTTGGTGATTTGGTCACATTATTTCATAGGCAACGAATAAGAAGTTATTAGGGAAGTTGCTGCAAAGAAGTCATGCTTAAAATATGGTTCTTTTCCATCTGCAGGTACATGGCATGTGTGGCAATTTCAACGGTAATCGTGAAGATGATCTGTCCTTGACCAATGGTACTGTTGTAACTGCCCCACAATTTGGAAATAGCTGGGAAGTGGAGAAAGACAGCGATAAGGGGTAAATGTTAAATAATTTTCATACCTCCCATCTTACTTCAGGAAACAGTGAATTGTTTTCAGTTGTTTTGACAGTTTGCTACTTTGTAACCTATAATCAATGTATATGAGACTTTTCTCTTCTTGGATTTGAAGCTATCCCCACAGGAAAACACTGCACAGGCCAGAGGGAAACCACAGCCGTTCTATGGATCTACGTACGCACTTGGGGAATGAGTCTTTGGGGCAGTCCAGTGTGGACTCTGTTTATTTTACCCTGGCAGCACCCAGAGCAGGATGATGGTGCTGGGGAATGGTGAGGGCCAGCTGCTCCCTGGCAGATAGGGAGCCATATGTGACAACACGGCTGGGCAAACAACGGCCTCACCAGCCCAGGTCCATCGCACTCTACCTGTGCGAGGCAAGCAGGGAAGCCCCATGGATGGAAGCCAAGGTCAGCCTGGCTCAGTCCAGGTCACCACAGAAATTTGCTGTGCTGAGACAGATCCAAGGTCAAGCTGTGAAGTCAATCCTCTAATTAGGTTCAATTTCAATGAGAGTAACAAGTGTCAGACACAGTGTGGTGGTTGTCAGGAAAGTCTACTTCTGCCCAGTCTTTCATTCATTGACAGAAGGAAGTCGTAGTCTCCAGTCTTTTCTACTTTTCAGTGGAAACAAGCTTTTCAATTTCAGTCTCTCTTGCAGCAGCCTGTGTCCATTGCTTTCTTGCAGTTGTTTGCCAGACTTAAGAGAAGATGATGATCCTCCTTGCACTGCTGAGAATAAACAAGTCATTGAAAGACAGTGCAATGTTCTAAAATCAGACAAATTCAAAGCATGCCATAGTCTAGTCAACCCTGACGACTTCATAGAGATCTGCATCTATGATATGTGCCAGTATGATGGTATGAAGTCTGCTCTCTGCGACATAGTTCAAGTCTATGTGGACACCTGCAAGAATCATGGAATCACCATTAAATGGAGAAACAGCACATTCTGTCGTAAGTGAAAGTGAAAAAACTGAAACCTGAATGAATGATAGCATGAAAAACTTAGCAGAATTAGGTGAGCAAGTTATGTAAAAGAAAATTAAATCTAAATTCTCATAAAATTCAATTCTACTATCATGGTTCCATTGCTGCACTGAACTGTGTTCAGGTTCAGATAAACCCAGAGATAACTCAGAACTAGACAAGTTATGGACATTAACGTGGAGTGAGAATGGCATTAGTAGCCAAATGAGATATTGTAGTGAGCCTAAATTGAAGAAATTATATAACCAGAAGACTAAAGGAAAGAGGGATACTGTGGTAGGGGACAAGGCTCAATGCTACTCACTGTGATTTGAACAAAACTGTCAATTTGCCCAGTTTATTACGGACTCTGTTCTCAGATTAATTTCCAGGGTGTGTGCCTCACCTGTTCAACAAAGCTACAAACAAATTATGTAATAATTAGTAAAGATCATGCAGTGGGGTTTTATCTGTGGGAGTTTTTTTACAATTTAGTTTTATATTGTGGAATTATCACATAATGTTGTGGAGGACAAAATAGTTAACTGGTTAAAAACCAAGTCAGATCAATGTTTAATAGATCTGATATACCTAGTTGCCTCCTTGCCATGAGTGGAGGAAAATACTGGACTAACAAACCTTTCATCATGTTACACTGTTTCTTGAACTGTCCATTATGCATGTCTAGCCATTGGCAGAAATAGGGTTTAGAGCTAGATGAACCTGCAGTCTGACAATGCATATCTGCTGCTCTTGCACGTCTGTAGTTAAGCTAAATTTACACCTGATTTGCATCAATGGAGGGTTGAATATTTTAAGGAATTTGCCTTTCAGGGTCTCATTTCCAGTAGTGCCCAAAGAGACATTTGCAGCTGAACTGGAATACTGAATCTGGATAATCCAGTGCCAGGTGGTTCAGTCATACCTGTACTAAAACTGAATAAGCAGTTCCAGAGAGCATTCTTTGTTCTGTTTTTTGTTGGGTTTTTTTCAGTAAAATACAAAAATAAAAACCAGCTGAGGATCAAAATCAGCTATTAAATAGCAGTTCTGTACTACCATTTCATAGGCCAAAGTGTAGCTTTCAGCGTCTGCAGGGCACTTTGTAAATGTATTTAATAACGCTGGCTCTGTTCTCCCACGCAGCATTGCCCTGCCCATCCCGGAGCCATTACAAAGACTGTGTCTCTGCCTGCCCATCAACATGCAGTGACATTTTTGCCTCTTCCCTTTGTGAGAAGACAGAAGAGTGCACAGAGGGCTGTGAATGTGATGATAATTATGTGCTCAGTAATGGCAACTGTGTGCTTCTCAGCAGTTGTGGCTGCAGGGATGATGACAACAATTACTACAGCGTAAGTAGTTTGTGGAGCAAATCTCTGACTTCAAAACTTGTAGAAAATTGGTGTCCTGTCCATCTTAATATGAAAGAGAGAGAGAGATCAAAGACTTCAGGGTCGACCTCCTAAATACCTTTCATCTGATTAGTGAAAGCTACAGCCTTGGGTGTTAGGAGATATAGACACTCGTACCTGAGGCCAAAACTGAGGCCTATTTGAAAACAGTCAATTGATCAGTTATTCAGGCAGTCTGTCCTAGTCCGGTTTTGTGTTCAAATTCTCGTGTTGAAAACAGTAAGATAAATGGACTGAGATCCCCTCTCCCAGGCTCTTGGTGAAACTACACTTAATCAAGCAGTTGCGGAATTGCCAACTGGACAAGGTTGCATCTAGCTATTGTCCACACCCTTGGCTGTTGAACTTCCACTGCACTGCAAAGCTGAGCATCTTGATAACGTATTATTAACACAACTTGTATCCAGGCTGGGGAGACATGGATAACTCCACACTGCACCAAAAGATGCCAGTGCCAGAAGAATGGTGTCATCACTTGTAAGAGCTATAGCTGTGATTCTAGAGAAACCTGCGTGATCAAAGATGGAAAACACAAATGCAATCCAACAGGTATGTGCAAGCAGGTCTTCACTTGGGGTTCACTTGAGGGCTTCAGAAGGAGGAGGATGTGGGTGTCCATTTTTTCTTTCATGGCTATTCCATTCTTTCATGGGGAAAAAGGCAACTCTCACTGTGTTATTGACAACACATTACTGAATACAAAAAGGCCTCAGTTCTCATAACAGAAGGTTTCTATTCCATAAAGAGAATTTGTAGAGGGAAATGGATACCTGCATATAATTTACTTATATCTAGAAACTTGACAGTTCCTTCTGACTAGTTTGAGTAATTTTTTTAAAAAAAATTCACACTGCACCTACCGAACCCAAAATTCAGTTTGTGAGTCATATCACAATGACCCTGTTTTTTCCATTTCATGTTGATTTGACAACAGAAAAAAAAAAAAAAAAAAACCAAACCAAAAACCAATAAGCAAAACCAGGACAGAGCAGATCTGGACAGATAGGTCATAGGCCAGTCAGAGGACTTTGGTGCTTTTCATTCAACATTTGTGTTGGCTAGGCAAAGTTAATCCCATATTCTCTAGGGAGGTTGGGTTGATTAGGAGAGAGCTTGTTGCATAGCGTTCCTACACTTCAGTTTTGAAGAATAGCACGGCATCAGTCCTACTGTATTGAGGATCAATACAAAAGCATAAGGCAAATCCAGTGTTTCCCTGCTACATTTTGGCAATATATCTTAGAAGAGGCACCCCAGCAGTTTTAAGGATAGCCTTGCTATGCCTTGCTCCTGGCATAATGGTTTACTCTGTGCTCAGTGATTAAGGAGAATACATAGATAATAGTCACTGTATCTGATTGTTAGATCTGGTAAACCCAATGATCAGTTTAGTAACCTCAGCAGAAATCAGTGACAGCAATGAGTCAGCCAAAATTAAACATTGCTTTTCAATTTTGTGACAACACATGGCAGAGGTTATGAAAACAACATCTCTTAAGAGGCCACTTCAAGCTGTGCTTGTGGCAGAGTCATTCCTCTGCAGAGGGCCAATGTGCACAACTTAGTCTCAAGAAATTCTATAAACCCTAATGTTCTGCTTCAGCTCAGCTGGCTCACAGTGGTTCTCAGCAGAGGAATGAGTTTCTCTTCCCATCTCTCCATCTGAGTGTCCATTCACTAGAGTGAAGCCTGAGCACCCATCTTTACTTTCAGACCTGCATGCTAGCAGCCATCATTTTTATCTAACATTTTGAACTGATCCATGCATGGGATCTAGCACACACACATTTAGACTGGAGAGTAATGAAGCTCTTCCCTTGCAGGTTTTGGGAGATGCCAGGTCATGGGCGACCCACACTACATCACCTTTGATGGGCTGGTGCACCACTTTCAAGGGAAATACACGTATATTCTGGCTCAGACCATCCCTGACTTACCTGACACTCTGACACAGTTCAGCATTGAAGGCATGAACTATCCTTTACGTGGAAGTCGACACATTACTTACCTGAAAGAGATGTTAATCAATGTTTACAACCACACAGTGCGATTCAGGCAGAACAAGCAGGTTCTGGTAAGTCTCTCCCTGACTGCAGAGCATGAAGAAAGGCCCTCCCTTGGAGTAAAACACCTTTGAGTTCAGATCACTTTCCACAATACATTATTTTGTTAACTTAAAAAAATAAATACTGTTAAATTATCTGATATATTTATCATAAAACCAGAGAAGTATTGGATTGTAGAACTGACCTGTACTGAAACCAGATTTTAATTTGGTCTATATATATTGAACTTAAATTTTTTCTTTCCTTGTTAGTTGGATGGTGTGAGGGTGAGGCCCCCTGTTCGACCTCATGAAGGTATTCGTATATATCAGAGGACAACAAGAATTTACCTGGAGACAGATTTTGGCTTATACCTGAGCTTTGATGGCAATCAAAACGCAGGTAAGTGATACCAAAAAACTGTGCAGAAATATTTATGCACTGCCCCCAAAAATGTTCACATTCCAGAGGTGGTCTAAACCCATGGCAAAATTTGAAATCTTCACCCTTTGAGCTTACGGTCCTTTGGGATATGAAATACCAGAAAATAACAACAAAAAGTGTTTCTCATGAATGAGAAAAAGCCATAAAACTGGCATTTCTCTCTTTAGAACCCGCTGAACTTAGGAGAAATGAGATGTAGAGTCAGACTGTCATATATTTTTTTCATGTTAAGTAAGGTCTGAGTGATAAAAACAAAGCAAATCACTTTAAATTGCTAATTGAGATGATGGGGTGAAGTCTGGATCTGCCCCTTTGCCAGTCACAGGAGTCACAGGACTAAGATCCTCAAGCTATACATTGTGGATATATAATTTTGCATACTTCCTCTCAAGCCTACTCCAGATAATCCCATTCTTTAGTGCTTGTCAGGACTTTTACATGGCATATACACAAGTCACTCACGTTACCTCCTCTGTTCAAAGCAGAGTTGGTCCTGATTTACAACAGCATATAGCTATAGTATTTCTGAGTGTATGGGAAAAGTGCCAGCCTATTTATTTACACGGCCATCATTCCAAACCCTGAAATTCCAACTGCAGAAAGCAAATGTCTGTCTATAGAAATTCTGTTTCTCCATGATCAAGTGGATTGTAAGCGAAGGGCAAAAAGTGGGTGATGCATTCAGCTTGTTGCAAAGCAGTAAGCAGCGTGCACTAAAAGCACCCAGGCGGTGATGTCATGTTATAGAAAAACTTGCAAGAAATTACTTTTTTTTATGATCCATGTTGCAGAGCACAGAAACTGTGAATACATGTATGAACAGGTATGTTCAGGGCTGTGCTCATATGCTACGTCTTAAGCCCATGTCACATTACCAGCTTCGATCTGAATCATGACATGTGGCACTTGGCATTGACTTCCACCTCTTCCATATACTCGGTGGCAAAAATTTCTGTGTAACGGTTTTCTTTCTTTCTGACTTTCCCTAGACATAAAGCTGGCTACCACCTACAGAAGCAGAGTGGAAGGCTTGTGTGGAGACTTTGATGGGAGACACAGAAATGACTTCACAAATCCAGATGGTGTTTGGGTGAGGAATGTGAATGTATTTGGTGAAAGCTGGAAAGTTCCTCTGAAAAGAAGCTCTCGTCTCAGGTACTTGATTTTCTATTTAATATCCACAGCAAGCACTGCCACTAGAAGTGAGTGATTTAAGCCATAGTTAACCTCTAGGAATAACTACACTGTCTTATTTCTGTCTTATCTTTCTCTTTCCCTTTGTTTGTGTGTAGTGACTTTTCCTGCTCATCACTAAGGTGAGCTATCAGTGCCCTTCCATCTGGCCAAAAGAGGCCTGAACTGTCAGTGCATCACTCCAGTTCAGTATCCCTCTTTGGAGTCACAGCCATTACAACTGTTAGAGCACAGGGACGAATAACATCTTTGCCAAGCTCATGGCTCCTGGCAAAGATAAATACGTGCTGTGCTGGATGGGCCTGAGTGAGTGCAAATCCTGATTCAATGTTAGTCTTTCCTCTGGAATATGAAGGTAGCTTTGAAATCCACCAACATAAACTCACAGTTCCTCTCAGAAAAGGTTCTTGAAGAGTCTGATTTTCTTGCTTTCATAGCTATCTATTTTTTTTCTGCCAGTACATAACAAGTAAGGACATTCTTTTGACTGTATATGAGCATGATATTTGTGGTCAGGAAAATTCTGTGCTAATTACACAACATTGAAAAGGGCTTTCCTTTCCTTCCTTCCTTTCTTCCTTTCTTCCTTCCTTCCTTTCTTCCTTCCTTCCTTCCTTCCTTCCTTCCTTCCTTCCTTCCTTCCTGTTTCTTTGAAAGCCCTTTGGAAATTGCTTAACCACTAACACATAGCTTTTTCAGAAAGTAAATGGAGCTATATTAGCAGTCAGGATATAATTTGTCTGCAAAAATTTGCCTGTCAGAATAGCAGAAAACAGTATATGGGGCAGTGTTGAGCACAAAGGGGCTCTGGAGGCTGGCCCGTAGGAGAATTCTGGCATTTCAGGCATGCAGCCAGTTGTTCAGTGAAAGTGAACATATGTTCAAGAAACAGGGCTTTATTCCAGCTGCATCCTTCTGACTAACATCCAAATATTGTTGAATAGATTGGATGGAGGAGGCAATGGATGAAACATGTATCATGCAGAATTTCCAAAGAGATAACTACAGATATCCCATTTACTTTAAATATCCATGAATCTCTGAGATGGTAGGAAGTGTTCCAGTACATCTTTGATTTGTTATATCTCCTTCCTATTCAGGAGAAAATATGAATGAGAAATAAGCNCCTTTCTTCCTTCCTTCCTTTCTTCCTTCCTTCCTTCCTTCCTTCCTTCCTTCCTTCCTTCCTTCCTGTTTCTTTGAAAGCCCTTTGGAAATTGCTTAACCACTAACACATAGCTTTTTCAGAAAGTAAATGGAGCTATATTAGCAGTCAGGATATAATTTGTCTGCAAAAATTTGCCTGTCAGAATAGCAGAAAACAGTATATGGGGCAGTGTTGAGCACAAAGGGGCTCTGGAGGCTGGCCCGTAGGAGAATTCTGGCATTTCAGGCATGCAGCCAGTTGTTCAGTGAAAGTGAACATATGTTCAAGAAACAGGGCTTTATTCCAGCTGCATCCTTCTGACTAACATCCAAATATTGTTGAATAGATTGGATGGAGGAGGCAATGGATGAAACATGTATCATGCAGAATTTCCAAAGAGATAACTACAGATATCCCATTTACTTTAAATATCCATGAATCTCTGAGATGGTAGGAAGTGTTCCAGTACATCTTTGATTTGTTATATCTCCTTCCTATTCAGGAGAAAATATGAATGAGAAATAAGCTTACATTTACACAAGGCAGAAGTATTCTTGCAGTGTTACTCAGAGAGTAGTACCATGAATGCTGGATGTACACAGAACACTGATGATTTCATAATGACTTCATTTACAGACGAGATGTCAACTCAGAAAATGAATCTGAGGAGGAACCAGATCCAGGGCTTTTCCAAGGCTGCAATGAAAATCAGCTGGAGCAGCAAAACGCAACTTCAAGATGTCAAATCTTGACTGACTTGAGTGGTCCTTTTGCCAAGTGTCATGCTGCAGTCCAACCAGATTTCTATTTCACGTAAGTGTCTACTGCAGACAGTTGTTGTCCCCATTTGCAAAATCACTTTGGCAAATAGTTTCTGACAAGAACTATCTTGAGTCATCTGCAGTCTCCAGGGTATTAACAGGAGCTGAGCATAGTAAGTGTCTTTGTAGAACTGGACCAAGCGATTCCATTATCGATATATTTACATCCCCTTATTTGTTTTTAAATAGTTGTGATTCTCTTTCTTTCCTCTATTCAGAGTTTCCCTTCTCTGTTGTCTCTACAAAGCAGCTTTCCTCTTTTCCTACACAGATAAAGCAGCAGTGTTAAGCATTACCCCTGTAGCCTGGAATTTCCAAAGTGCTTACAGTTCTCATCCACATTCAGTGAGAACTTAGCACCTGGGTCCTTTGGGCAGCAGTTCCAGCTTCATCAAATCTGTGTCATGCCATAGCCAAACGCTGAGAGCTGACAGTGACACTTTTTGAATTTTTTGAGGAGAAGTACAAAAAACAGATTAGTGAAGAGTAACTAACCTGGTATCTTCAAGAAAGTTCCCTTTGCTGTGTTTCAAGGTTGCTCTGCCTCCAACACATACAATTCCTACATACCTAATTCTGAGCTGTATTTGTCCCCACATTCACCATTCATCATTCATCCATCATCAGACACAAATTTGCCAAGTAGCTACCAGTTTTCTTTAGTTACATAGTTGTGCCTAATGTTTTAAGACAGATAATGCCCACCCCAAGGTCCCTCTTACCTGTGAGAAGAATGTTACAGTATCTTAAGCCAGATAGAGTGGACCACTGGCTTAAAATATATGTCTCTCTCTATATATATCTATATATATGTATGTATGTATGTATATGTATGTATGTATGTATATATGTATAATATAGTAGTAGGACAGCCTGTTCTACCTGCTTGGTGGTGCCCCGATTTTTCTGAGGTACTGCACATTTGCAGATTCCATTCATCATGGCTCTCAGTGCCTCTGAAAATCAGGCCGTGAATATTCAAATGATGAGCAAAACTGAGAAGGTAGCACTGGCAAACAAACACTGGATAAAACAGAATTCTGTGTCAACATTCAAGGCACATGGACAGGGGGAGGTTACCCATGTATTGAAAGAAGCGTGTAGTTCAGCTGTAAGACTTAGCAGCACTAAAAAGTGTTCTATAAGCAAGAAGTAGCCCGAAACAAAAGCACAGAGCAAAGAAGAATTTACTGTCTTAAGTCAGGTAACTGTTTATTGCTTGGTCCAAGGGAGGCTTAGATTGCATATGAGGAAAATTTTCAGTTTAGGCCATGGTTTAGTGGGGGACCTGGCAGTGTTAGGTTAAAGGTTGGGCTCAATGATCTCAGAGGCCTTTTCCAGCTTTAATGATGCTATGATTCTATATGGACACCTCACATAGCAGCAGCAGCTGTACAACAAGTGACCTGATCTTCCCTATCATGTGCTTGGGGTGTCTTTTAATCCTGTTTCCTGTCAGCCAGATACTGGAAAACAAAACTAACTCAGAGTCAGGCAGAAAAGCAAATGAAAACAACGAATAACAAATGTACTGGGGATTAATGTTTTCTCATGTTGCACATAGGAGCTGCCTGTTCGACATGTGTGTGGAAGGAGATGAGGTTGCTACCTTGTGTCGCAGTCTGGAGGAATATGTGCTGGCTTGTCAGCAGCAAGGAGTCAGCATGGATGGCTGGAGGCAACAGACAGACTGTGGTAAGCACAGGAAGAAACAGAAAGTAGGGATTCTACCTACAGGACTCTTAAAATCTGAAGTTTAAATCTTTTCCTATATCACATTTTCTCAGGGAGTAAAAACATGTTGATTCACACTTCACTCACTCTTCACAGTTAAGCACATTTGCTTTGCTGGCCTCTCTTCTGTGTCCTATGCTGACCTTTGCATTTAAACCTCACCTTAGAGAGATACTCAGGAAATCAGAGCTGTCAGCTCCCTGTCATCAGAAGTTTTGTGAGTGAAAAGATGTCCCCATTCCCAATAGGACAAAAAGTTTAAATTTTGGAGACCATCACAAGCTACAAATCTGAAGGCAAAACATTTCATTTCAAACTCTCTTTAAATCTACAAAATATACTAATTATCTCTTTTGCCTGTGAAATTTCAAGATTAAAAAAAAAGATTCAACTGAAAACTCAAAACTTTTCAGACTAAAAAATGATGAAATAAAACCTATAAACATTTCAAACATATTTTTCCTCTTTTTTTTTTTTTTTAAGTTTGGAGATTAATCAAACCATACTTTCCCTGTGTCTGCTATGGCTAGATGACTTTGTATTTCTGGTGAAACATATTTCCCAAAGTTGTGGAACAGCTCTGGCACTTGCAGGGATGGCAGCCCTGAACATGTGAGAAGTTGTTTTGAGATCAGTGTATACCAGGAATGAGAGCACAGTATACAAACAGCTTTGATGATGCATTTCCTGACTTTGGAGTGCTTTTCTTACAGTTCTGTGCTATTACAGATGTATGCACATCTGTGAGTGTGTGTGTTCATCATATTGCCTCCTACAAAATGGATCAGAAAGGGAATTCTGTAAGTCACTAATGCACTGCAGCCTGGTATAACTGGACTCCTTATTTTTACAGGTATATCATGTCCTGCCAACAGCAAGTACAGCTCGTGCATGTCTGCATGCCCAGCATCCTGCAACGACCTGACCAGCCCCTCTGAGTGTGAATCACCCTGTGTTGAAGGCTGTGAATGCCTCCCTGGTTATGTTCTTAGTGGCTTTGACTGTGTGCCTTACAAACAGTGTGGCTGCACATACCTTGACAAATACTATGAGGTACAGTCTCTCTGTGGGTCAGACAGCTCCCACAGCACTAAACAGTATTTTCTCCCATTTGTTATTTTGACCATCTCCTCATAATCCTCAGCATGTAATTTTGCATTAGAAACATTAGAAACAAAGAGCAATTGTTTAATAAAATTCTGGTTTCTGGAGAAAGGCAAGAGAGGTCAAGATCTCTTGGTCTCCCTCTGAAACTCTGCCTGCCAGTCCAAGGCAAACACTTGGAGAAAGTATGTGATAAACTCATGTTAATTCTTGACCTTTATTACACTCACAGGCTCTAAAGTTTACAACACACCAGTTACAGAAAAATTCTGTGCATCACTGTGGCCCTGCTCCTCTCAGTGAACAGTGGTATAGGCAGGGTTGAGAGTCTGTAGAGTTGGGTAGGACATGAAGAAAGCCCTGAGCAAAGCTGGATTCTGAGGAGAACCCTCCATTGTCACTGCAGGATAGAACATCTTCATTATTTCATAGATTTCTGGTTTACCATTAGAGCTTTGGTGTAAAAAAGGCCTAAGCCAGTAAAGATTTACTAATGACAGGTGGCACTTTTAAGAAAAATGGCAGCTAGCATTTCCATATTGCCTTGGAGGTATGATGTGATTCATCTGCCACTCATCTTCAGCAACAGTTCACCATTTCTGGTTGCACACCTACTCTGCCTGGGGCTAGGATCTCATACCCCAAACTCTTCTTTTGCTTTCTTTCTTGGGCCATCCTCAAGTTTCAAAGAGCTGCTTTAGTAAGCTGCTTGCTTTCTTTTTTTTTCACAAACTACTTAATGAAAAACCAATCTGCCCTATTGCCATTCATCAGGAAAGCATTGGAGAGAGTATAATGAGGGTTCCAGTGCTACATTCATGTTTTTTCTGGCTGATTAAATCTGATCTTTTTTAACATCTAACTCCTGTTCTTTCAGATTGGAGAAATATTCACCACTGAGGACTGTTCTCAGAAATGCCAGTGCACAGAAAGCTCCACTGTTTTCTGCTCTGACGAAGTGTGTGGGTCTGGTGAAATCTGTGGCATTTTAAACTACACTCGTGGATGCTACAGGAGTGAGTCAACCACCATCACATTGTCTTTGATGCTATGAAGTCTTGACTTACTTTAAAGGACATCACTGGGTTAGGGATAGTTGCAAGAGAGAGTGTACAGAAGAAAACCATGCAAGGGATCTTGCTCTGATGTTTCACTGGGGAAACAGTGTTTCTTTCCCTTATTCGTGTGTCAGACACAAGTAACATGCTAAAATACAGGGGATGTGCAGCATTAGGAGTCAATGTGATCTAAACAAGAACAGTTCTCTTCAGGGTTGGATTATCTGAGAGTCAAGTGTTTCTCCTTTTTTCCCAGGTGGCCCATGTATGCCAAATCCTTGTAAGAATGATGGCATTTGCTCTGAAACCACCAACAGCACCTCCCTTCACTTCTGTGAATGTTCAGAACTCTACACAGGACCAACCTGCGAGGCTGAAAAAATAGGTAATAAAACTATTTTGGATTTCCCTGTCTAGGTTACACTCACCACTTTCAAAAATGGGTATAATTATGGAGAAGACTGAGCTCGCTCTTCATTTTCATGATGTAAGTTAGTAACCCAGTGGGTGAGAGCCTGTGGTCATCCAAGCAGAAAGAAGGGCCAGAAGCCCAGTGGAGAGGTACCAGAAAGCAGGACAGCAGGGCTTGGTACAGCACACAGGACCTGGATCTGACACCACTCCAGAAAGCCACAGAGAACACAGTATAAACCAAATGCACAGGCAACGGTGGAGAAAAAACATTTCTGTTCACAGCATGGTTAGTTTTCGGTGACAAGGTTCTTGTTTGCTCTTCAGTTGAAGACCCTGGCACAGAGGATTCAGACCACACAATTGCCATCGTCGTCGGAGTTGTGGCAGGCGTAGCTGTCATTGTCATTCTCATCTCCTCTACAATGTACCTGTTCAGGTAAGGCTTTTCCTAGCTTTGCTGCATCCAGCAAAGTAAAGACACCTCTTTTAGCACCTGTAAACCTCAAAACTCCCATCAGTTACATACCTGCAAGACCAGAAGGGAGCCACAGCGTTCGGGATCTCTTCTGAGGCATGTGTGGGTAAACTTACCAATTTTTTTCCTCAGGAATGAACATATGCCATTTCTTTTACACAGGGCATATGCATCACTTGTAAAACTCTAGCTTCTCCAAAACCCAGTTCCATTCATGCTCACAGCATTGTTTGGTCTCTCCCTATAAATAAGAATAGAAATTTTAATAGGTTGTTCTTCTTTTTTTTTTTCATTGTACAGAAGGAAGAGAAAGGTGGATACAGTTACAATAACACGGGATTCTTCTTTGAAATGGCCCAGGGATCAATTGGATGCCGGAGTACGTGAGCAAGATTATGGCTGCATCGTGAACCGTGCATTTGATCAAAATGAATCCCCAAATACACACCTATAGTTAACAATATTATTCCTATTCATTTGTCATACTTTTTAGTCTTGTATTTTAATTGTATTTCTAATACTTTGAGAAGAAATAATAATAAATTTATCATTGCATTTGTTGAAAACCTTTGAAATTGTTCATTTAAAATATCTCTCAGATCTCACGTTGTAGGCCCAAATTGAAATATGCTCTAACTGACGGAAGAGGCTCTGTTGTCTTCTAAGGCTGTTTGAAAAACAAAGTCCAGACAGGCCTTGATGGCACAAGTGTGCTGCACATCACATACACACCTCTGAGAGATGTACAAACCATAGACTGATGTGGTTAGAACTCAAACTGAAAGAGAGTAGGTTAGATATCAGAAAGTAGATTTAGGTTAGATTTTAGAAAGAAGACCCAGGCAGGTCTTCATGAGATCTTACCCAAATCCTTCCATGGGGAGGGGATTAGTTGACTGACATGGACACCGTTCTTTACTCCTCTTCTGGCAAGGCATGTCCAGCTGGGGAGAGAAAGAAACACGACACTGAGCTCACCTGAGGACAGATGTAAAAAAAAAGGATGACCCCCATTATGCCCTTAGAGTGGAGGGGATAAGAAGTAGGCTTGTCATCAACCCCCAGACTGTGGGGGCTAAGCAAGAACATAACTTAACAAAAACTTTCTGAATAATAGGATCCTGTCATAAACTCTCCCTGGGGTCTTTGCAAACTCAGAAGCTGCCACACTGATGAATGTGAGAGGAGCTCTGCATCAGCTCAGCCCCAAACCATAGAAAGGAATCCTCTACATCAGGAGACCAAAAGTGTTTGCAGCAATGCCTAGTAACATGCTGTGTGAGACCCACCTCATGTCAGACCACTCACTCAAAGCTCAGGGACTGAAGCATTGCCTGAGTCTTGTCCAAGCCCAGAATCGATTACCAGGGCTATGAGTAAAGCTTTGAGACGTAAAGCACTGTGAAAAATTCTGGTGCTTTTCAAGTTCATTTCAGGTTACTTTCTGATTGTTGAGGAAGACATATAGTGCAGGTAGCTCAGTGTGCAGCTGCAGTGTGAGAGGCAGATTGAGCTCTGGGTGGCAAAGCCTGACTGAACTGGTGCCTTTACATAAAAAAGGGCACGGGGACCTGTGGCACAGCCACATGAACAGACACTCAGAGACACAGCAGGAGCTGAGCACCACAGACTGTGAGGATATAAAATCCACAGGGTTTCTTTTGGTTTGGGTCCCTCCTGGGAGGCACCCAGCTCAAGCTATTGTTTTGTTGTTGCATCATGATTAATTTATTTTAAGGATCCAGATGTTTAGACTCTGCTATGGGAAACCTGGGGCCAAGCAGGTAGGAAGACTTTGTGTGATTGTGTGAGTATGAGGTGTATAGGGGGGCACCTCAGGGGGGCTCAGATNGCACCGCACGGGGGCTCAGATGGGGCCTCGCTCCTGGCTCAAGTGGAGCAAGTGTGACTGCCAGAGTGGGTCCTGGATGGTTGGACAGGAGGGTTTCCTTAACAGGGCTTGCTGTTGTTTCTGCTGTAATGCTGATTATTATTTACTTAACCTTTCTCCTTTTCCATTGTATCCATAAACTCATGTTAGCCAGAGAAGTATTTGCAGTCTCCATGGTGAGTTAGGTTATTCTGGTCCATTCAAGAACACACCAGCTGTCCATACACACAGGCCACAGCTATTTTGGAAAGGGTATGAATAGAAATGCCTTTCAACCTCATTACACAATGAAAATGAATCAGCGAGAGAGACCTACTCGTCCACAAATGAACTGTCAACTTTATGCAGGAATTTCACTGTGTTTATAATACCATCTTTGCTGCCTGTTCAGTGGCAGTTCCTACTGCACTCTTGCGCCTGCTACAGCATGATTCAGTGACTGCCCAGCAGTGCTGATCACACTCACCTCCCTTTGCACTCGGTAGGAGCACAGGCCAGTCCCTGCCCTGCAGGATCCCAGCTCAGGCTCCCCCAAGAAACAGGACCCTGCTGCACCGAGGTAAAGCAGAATTCTGGGGTTCCATGTATATGCTTTTTTTTTTTAAATACTACAAGAACTGCCTTGGTGATTCAATTTCCACTGCAAAGCTTTGCAAATAGTTCAGACTTAAAGAAGGGGATGATACAGAAAGCAGAACTGCTGTTCAATGCTCCACTGAATTAACAATTTCATGTCACTGGAAGACAGAAAGATGACAAATCTTCCACTGCTCTCATCTTTTAAATCAACCAGCTTGCTCTC
>VZRS01006233.1:1088-54022 GCA_013398055.1 Ifrita kowaldi
GTCTGGTCGACATATGGGGCCCTCTGTTCCCCTCAGAAGGGAGTCACCTACTACAACTACCCTTCTTTTCTTTTTAATGTTAGAGGTAGTGATCCGTCTGACAGATGAAGCGCAATTGGGAGGCCCACTGGGCAGATCATTTCCTTCTGCATCATCTGGCTGACCCTCTAGATCCAGGGCCTCATACCTATTCTGAAGTGGCGCCTGGATAGGTGATGGCGGTCGGGAGGAATTTTTGTTACCTCCCCGAGCAGGAACCCACTTCCACTCCCCTTCATCCACCAGGTGTCCTCCTATTGCCTGATGGTGGGAGGCATGGGAGTCCTCAGACTCCTGGCAGGCTTCCCTCAAGGATGTAAGGGCAGACCACCACCAATCTATTTCCCTCTCACTTTCCCTAATACGCCTTAGTCTTCCTACTTCCTGCTTAAGCTCAGCCACCAGCAAAAGGAGATCATTCACCTGTTCACACCGCAGGCAGGCTTCTTTTGCATTGCAGCCTGGTACCATTGACAAGCTCAAACACTCCTCACAGGAAGGGGTCTGGACAGACGCATCATTCTTGGAGGGTTCTGTTTGGCTACATACAGTTTTACTAACTGCAGCCCTTGGTCGTGTAAAAACCATTAGTAACAACAAAACCCCAAACCATCCAACCAACAAAATCGCAACAAACGACTAAAAACCCCACAAGCAGGAGGAAACCTGCATTGCTGCCTGCTCGCCCTGCCTGTGCAAACTGCCGCACCATGCCCTTAGAGACGTGCCCCCCGCTCCTGTTTGCCTGCTCCTGTTCACCACACTCCCTAGAATCCTTTTTAATCACTCCGCCGCTGACCGGAGGGGAAACCCCGCCCTGTGCCTGTGTGGCTAACGAGAAGGGTCCTCTGAGAGACCAGACAAAGTATTCAGCTGTCTAATTTCCTCTGTCTCCACAGCAGCTATCCCAAAAGCCCAACAATGCCCTCCTGGGTCCTTGAAATACCTTCTCCTGAGTTAATCTATGCCAAGGACACACAGGGCCTCTTGGGTCAATCAGAATGAGGTGTTTTTGCCATTCATCCCTGTCAGGCTCACTTCAGCTCCTGTCCTGTCAGCTGTCACCCCAGAAATAGAGTTAGATTCTGCCCCTACAGATCTTGATGGCATCAGGGTACATTGTGTGTCAGTGTCAACTAAAGCCTCATACTGTTGCAGGTCTGATGGACCAGGCCATCAGATCCACACAGTCCAATAGATCCAGTTGTCCTTTTCCTCCTGCTGGAGGCAGGGCCCCTCTAGTTCTAGTCATAGTAGTTGTTGTTCATGTCTTGTAAATATGAACTTGAGGTCCTTTCAAGAGGATCAGAAATAACATTCAGCCCTTCCATTGTGTCTGAGGACTTGCCCACTGGAAACTGGAGCAGCATTTATTCTTGAAGAATTTCTTGTGGTGGTTGCCATTCCTCTCCACTCACACACCTGTGCTGCTAGGGCAGAGGTAGGTTTTCCATCCCACTTCCTCATGTCCTTTCTGTGGTCATGCAGGTAAAAGCACAGGTTACCTTTTGGTGTATACTGTCTCTTGAGAGCAGGTGGAATGGTACCTCCCAGTTAAGTGTCTACTGAGACCCTCCAGACCATGCTGCTGCTCATTTGCTTTCCCACCTCGCCCTCCCTCTGCCCTCCCTCTGCCCTCCCTCTGCCCTCTGTGGCAGGCTGGACAGGAGAATTGGAGGTACAAAAATTAAATATAATGGGTAAAGATAAGAACAATTTACTGGAAACTGCAGTTAGGTAAGAAAACAAACCATAACAGCAACAATACTAAAAACAAAAGCGTGCAAAAGAGAGAGAATCATTCACAGGCAAAATGCTCAGTGCAGAGCCAGACCCAACTGCAGCCACACACCCCGACCAGAAAAGACCTCTTAACCCTGTAAGACTCCCTTTTCCCCCAGCAATGATGTGAGGTGATACAGAATAACCTCCAGGTTCTAGACGTGTTCCCTCCTGGTTACTGAAAAAATCATCCCTGTCCTTGCTGGAACCAGGACAAGTTTCAGCTCCCCTTCCATGAGCATGGACTTCTTCCCCTAGATGAGGTTGCTCAGAGCCCTATCCAACTGCACTTTTAATGCTTTCAAGGATGGAGCATCCACAACTTCTCTGGGCAACCTGTTCCAGTACCTCACCACCCTCAAAAAAAGAGAATTTCTTCTGTATATCTAACCCAAATTTCCCCCCTTTGAACCCATTACTCCTTGTTCTATCTCTAGAGTTCCTGATGAAGAGTCCCTCTCTGGCTTTTCTGTAGGTCCCCTTCAGATAATGGAAGGTTGCTATGAGGTCTCTATGCAACCTTCTCTTCTCCAGGCTGAATAGCCCTGACTTTCTCAGCCTGTCTTCATAGGGGAAGGGCTCTAGTCCCCTTATTAACTTCGTGGCCCTCCTCTGGACTTGCTCCAACAGCTCCATGTCCTTCTTATGTTGGGGGCATTAGAACTGTATGCAGTATTCCAGGTGGTGTTTCACAAAAGCAGAGTACAGGGGGAATCACTTCCCTTGACCTGCTGTCTGTGCTCCTTTTGATGCAGCCCAGGACTGGCTTTCTGGGCTGTGAGCACACACTGCTGGCTCATGTTGAGTTTTTCCTCACCTGCCACCCCCAAATCCTTCTTCACAGGACTCTCTCAATCACTTCTCTGCCCAACCTGTAGGTGTTCCTGGGATTGCCCCAGCCCAGGTGGAGGACCTTACATTTTTCTTTGTTGAACCTCATGAAGTTTGCATCGGCCCACCTCTCAAGCCTGTTGAGGTCCCTCTGGATGCCATTATCCCTTCCCTCCATCGTGTTGACTGCACTGCCACAGAGCTTGGTGTCATCCGTGAACTTGCTGAGGGTGCACCAACGCATTGTTCATGTTGCCAACAAGGATGTTGAACAGTGTCCGCCCCAACACCGATTCCTGAGGGACACCACTTGTCACCAGTTTCCACGTGGACAATGAGGCATTACCGCACCACTGTTTGGGTGCAGCCATCCAGCTAAATCTTTATCCACTGAGTGGTCCATCCATCAAATCCATGTCTCTCCAGTTTAGAGACAAGGAAGTCATGTGGGACAATGTTGAATGCTTTGCACAAGTCCAGGTAGATAATGTCAGTTGCTTTGCCCCTATCCACCAAGTCTGTAGTCTTGTCACAAAATGCCATCAAACTTGTCAGGCATGATTTCCCCTTAGTGAAGCCATGTTGTTTATCACCAGTCATCTCTTTGTTTACCGACATAGTTTCCAGGAGAATGTTCCTTGATCTTGCCTGGCACAGAGGTGAGACTGAATTGTCTGTAGTTCCTTGGGTCTTCCACTTTCCCTTTTTAAAAAATGGAGGTTATATTTCCCTTTTTTTGGTCATCAAGAACTTCATCCAACTGCCACAATTTTTCAAATTTGGTGGATAGTAGCTTAGCCACTTTGTCTACTTTCCCTTAGGACCCACAGATGAATCTCATCAGATCCCATAGACTTGTGAACATTCTGGTTCCTTAGATGGTCTTGAACTTGATTCTCTCCTACAGTGGTCTTAGGGTCTTCATTCTCCCAGTCCTTGCATTTGCCTTTCATGGCTTGGGCTGGGTGGCTGGAGCACTTGCTGTTGAAGACTGAGTCATAGAATTCATTGAGAATCTCAGTCTTCTCCATATTCCAGGCTTATTCAGGTAGCCAGGTCTCCCACTTCCTTCTGGAGAGGGCCGACATTATCCCTAGTCTTTTTTTTTTTGTTAGCAACATACCTATAGAAACTCTTTCTATTGTCTTTGACATCTCTGGCCAGACTCAGTTCTAACTGGGCCTTAGCTTGTCTTTGCTTCTACCTTCTGTAAACTTCTTTTTTATCTCTGAGGTGCTCAGCAACTCCTTATCTGTCTATGGATGCCTCCTGGCATTTTTGCCCCATGTCCTCTTATTGAGATACATTGTTCCTGAGCTTGGAGGAAGTGATCCTTGAATATTAGCCGGTATTCTTGAGCCCCTCTTCTTTCCAGGGCTCTAGCACATGGGACTCTACCACATAGGTCCCCAAAGAGGCTGAAGTTTGCACTTCTGAAGTCTGGGGCAGGTGATCTTGTTGTGTACAGTTTTATTATATGTATCATATATTATCTATTTATTATATATTAATATATTTATTGAAAGTTTATTTCAGGTGCCTATTTTTAAAGATGCAAATTAAAAATTGTTAGATTTGTGTCTGATGTGTTATATTGGAGGTTGTTTTTTTATAAAAGGCAACAGTGGTTTGAAAATGCGTAATTCTGGATGACATCATTTGTTGTCTTTGGATGTCATTGTCAACAAATTCAGGGATTGCATTGTGTTTGAACAGTTTCCCCCAAAAACGAATTCACACTAACATCTCAAAAAGAAGGAGTCTGCCAAAAGGAAGGCTTGCTTTGGGAAATACCAATTAGCCGATTGCTGGTTACGAAAAAAGAATACAGCACCCTTTCTTTCTCTCCCACATCTGAAATTTATCCTTGTTCAGCTCTAACATTTATTCAGTGGAATGAGTCATCTCACCTCATCTTAGCTGTCTGAAACCACAATGATCACCTAAGATAATCTTCTGGCTCAATTCTCTCACTAGTGGGGGAAGGCAGGCACATCAAAGAGGCAGTGCACCCTTTCCTGAGGAAGTATATGACAGGCGGGTGGTTATCATAGATATCCATTTCCAGTGACTTCCATGAACATCTGTGTACCTAATTTTTATAAAAGGTTAGTGATAGGTGAAGCAGTTGACTTGAATAAAAAAAAAAACACCAAAACATGACCAATCATTTTAACTGCTTATATTTTCTGATTCTGTTGCCAAAGTTCAAAACCTAAGAATGGAGGAGGTGTTTGCATATTGGAAGAGTACACATTCTTTGGAGTTTTAGGTAGCAGGAGAGGGAGACAAGGGTAATTTACAGGACTTGGTGCTGAGGAAGTGCCTAGGCTGTTGTTTTATTGAAAATCATTCAGTAAGCCAAAGTTTGCTAAAGTTTCCAGTGCAGGACTTCCTTTAATAGGTATGAAGGAATTTATAAATGTGAAGTGAAAACCTAAACTATTTAAGTTTTCACTTATAGTTGACTAATGTTGTCAAAAGTTTATCTGACTCAAGGTGAGTTGAAACAAGCTTTTTACCATCCTGCCAAAGCCACTGAACTTATCATTGTTGCATTTTCATGCTTCTAATAATAAAAAAAATAATTGATTACTCAAAAATTTTAATGTTTGTATTTTTATTCAAAGGAAGAAGGATATTTCAGGAAACATGAACAAGGCAAAACAATTACTTGGGAAATTGCATATAAATGTTTTGGACGAAAAATGCCAGTGTAGCAGTACTGTGTATTTGCTCTTTGCAAACACGTTATTTCTTCTGAATGTTGTGACTTGCATTTTTTGTATACAAAAAAGTGACAGAAGATGGCTATCCAGCCTAATACAAATCCATTGGGTCACAGGCTACCAGTTACTCTATTTTCAGTTTCATTTTGAGGATTACTACTTAAGCCGGCTTTCTAGGTTGTGTCTTTTCCTCAGTGGTACATACATTCTATATATATGCAGAACCTTAGATTAAGATGTGGGAGACTGTGGAATGAATAATACCTGCTGACTGTTGTAAAAAGAGATGGTGAGCTTCTGGGTTACTTCCTGTGTATGCTGTACCTCTCCCACCAATCCTTCAGGGATTTGCTATGCAAACTGTGGAGACATCTGTCCACCCAGATGACTGAAACTACTGCACATATCCATTACACACACATGTAGTCTGCTCGGGTAGTCTACTTTTGGACAGTGTTAAGTATCCTGTGTATTTGCTTTACAGTTCTTTTGCACCCCAACAGGCAGGCAGATACTGTTGCGGGGCATCTGTCAGACCTTCTATGTGCTCATGCATAGATAGTCTGCATATGCTCTCTAACTCTGATATGACTCCAGAATATCAGATTTATCAAATTTGTACATTATAGTGAGACGGCAGATGCACATCTATTTCTGTGTAGGAATTCTTTGATACAGTTCACTGCAAAATGAACATCTATTTCTCAAACTTAGTAAGAATTTCTTACCTGTAATTATGGTGGTTTTCCAGAGAAGCACGAGGAACGTGCTGAAGATCAGAAGGCAGGGTTTTGTCTTTCAGTTCAGCAGATATTTATCTTCCAAACTTTAGGAGCAACTCTTCGTGTTTTTGTGTGTGTATACTGAAGCCAGCTTTTACGCAGTTAGATCTACTTCTGATTACTCTTTTGTTAATTTCTAAAGTTTGTGGTTGTTTTTAATATTTTTAAGCTATTTGAGGCAATCAAAGGAATGATATCACAAACGAGTTGATCTTGGAGATGTCTGCTAAGATCATTGTGTTCAACCATTAACCCAGCACTGCCAAGCTCTTGCTAAACCATGTTCCTAAATGCTAGAGGTGAAATCGATTGAATTTCAAGATTATTTCAGCCACCTTGAAACAGAATTTTTCAGCTAATAAATTTGCCTGAGTTCCCTTCAATCCATTTAGGATTATTTAAAAAACCCATATACTTGGAGTACATTAAAGGCAAATGATCACCAGGCTCTTATTTAGTACAATAAGCAGCTGCTTGGACTCAATGAATCAGCATAGTTAGAGATAATGGATAGTGAGACAAAGGCAGTGTAATTTTTTTTTCCATGAGAATGGCTGATGGTGTGAGAAGCAGGTGTACTTCTGTTTTTCTAAACGACTGATGCATTGCATAATCTTCTTCAATGAAGAATGTTGGTGCCATGAAGCAACCATTACTCACTGAGGTTTTAACTCAACATGAATTTTGAATGAGTTGCAGCATAAAGCTGTCAGATATTTATATCAATTAAATAAAAGTCAGGAAAAGCCAGAGGTCATGTTCTTTCTGTAATATTGACTCCTGTGGCTTGTGTACAATGTTTCTGGTAGTTAGTTAAGGGGTCATATCTGCAGACTCCCCATAGTCTACAGAGGAAGCATAGGAAAGAAATGAGGAGAAGAAACGAGGAGGCATATGAAGTAATACTTACTGTTTGGATGCGAAAGTAGTGAGTTCTGTTTGATATAGATGGGATAGTCTAAGGGTGGCTGCTTGATCTAATGAAAGTCGTAGCATTTCCTAACCTTGTGTAGTATTTCTACAACGGTGTTTCTAAATATACTCTTAATACAGTTTTGCATATGTGTACATCAATCCTTAGGAATAACAGTCATTTGTTAACAGATACTATTCAAGAAGTTCCTTCTTATGGCTGGATTGAAATTGTCCTCTCTTAGCTCCTGTGTTAAGTTTCAAGTGATTTCTATTTCCACTTATTTCAGTTATGAGTAGGGGACAGACAGCTGATTAATGGAAGTGATTGTCCTGCTCTGCTCTGCACTGGTGTGGCCTCACCTTGAGTACCGTGTGCAGTTTTGCACACCACTATACAAGAAAGATATTAAACTATTAGAAAGTGTCCATAGGAGGGCCACAAGTATGGTGAAAGGTCTGGAGGGAAAGCCTTATAAGGCGTGACTGAGACCATGGGATCTGTTCAGAGAAGAGGAGACTAAGTGGAGACCTCATGGCAGTCTTCAACAATCTCACGAGGGGAAATGGAGGGGCAAATACTGATGTCTTCACTCTCATGATTAGTGACAGGACTCAAGAAGTCTGAGTTCAGAAGCCTTTGGACAATGCTCTCAGGCATATGTTATGATTCTTGAGGTGTCCTGGGTGGGATCAGGAGCTGGACTCGAAGATACTGATGGGTGCCTTCCAACTCAGCATATTCTATCATTCTGTGATTGTATGATTCTGTGATGACTTACATTTATTTGCCTGGCATAATTGTAACTGATCTTTGAAAAGTAATTTTTGTTGATTTCATGTATGTATCTTCAAAAAACTTGTAGATTTCCAAAAGTTTTCACCTGTCAAGGTGTGTACTAGGTCTCATGCTGGGAACTGACGCTCACTCTCAACCTATTTTGATTTATACTAATCAGATTTTTGTTTTCCTTTTCTTTAGATTGCGGTCTTTGGTAAAGCAATTAGAGAGGGGGGAAGCTTCAGCTGTAGATCTAAAGAAGAATTTGGAATATGCGGCGACTGTTCTCGAGTCAGTATACATTGATGAAACTAGGTGAGCTAACTACAGACATCAGCACTCTTATATCTAGGACCAGTTGTAATTTACGTGTCAACTGTGAAAGTTATTTGAGCCAAGATTAATTACTCACAGTCAATATGGTTTCCATCATTAGAATATTGTATTCTGTGTAGTACCAATCTTCAATCCTTCATTTAAAAGCTTCATTAAGTTTCCTAGGACAAGGAAGGAGATCAAAACCAACCATGTAATATACTTTTTCTCGGATAAATGTTTTCAGAGTAATTGTGTTCCACTTCTTCTGACAGTTTCTAAATTTTTACTCATCTATTTCTTCTGAATAATTAAATTTTTCACTTGTATGATGTCTTTGAAATTTAAAAAAAAATTACTCATGACAGAGGTAGACTGGTAAGACATAGCAAAGGAGTTTCCCCTCTTGCTTACTTGCCATTTACCCAGTGGTAAATGCACTTGTAGAGTCACCACAGATGACCAGAATGGGAAAGTAGACTATTGTATGTTACTAACTCAGAAACTAGAAATTCCTAGAAATGACCACAAATTACCTTTGAAAGCAGAAGGTTCAGAAATGTTGATGAGCTGAAGATGTGAAGTCAGTAGATGATTATATAGTTGTGCTTCAGAAGGCTGATACTTCTTGTTTCTCAGTCTAGTAGTGAGTTTTACAATGTGAAATGTAAGCATGTAAGAGAATAAACAAACAGTTGAAGATTTGTACTATTGTATTTTATTAGGGCTGATGAATCAAAGACTTTTAACAGCTGCTTTAATTAGAATACATGTGAGTTTCTTTTTTGTTAATAATGTTGTAGTGCTCTCAAGGGAAGTCTGTTTACCCTTCTGTTTCCTCATCCTTCTAGGCGTTTACTGGACACGGAAGATGAGCTCAGTGATATCCAGTCTGACTCTGTGCCCTCAGAGGTCCGCGACTGGTTGGCTTCTACCTTCACACGGCAAATGGGGATGATGCTCAAAAAGACTGAGGAAAAACCCCGGTTCAGGAGTATCGTCCATGCAGTGCAAGCTGGGATATTTGTGGAAAGGTAAAGTATCATGTAATTACTTTGTTCTAGTAACTGCCCAGGTACTGCAGATGGCATCTGTAGTATGTGATGGCACAATGACAGGAGATGGAGGGGAGTACTTTCGGTCAGAAGACCTCAGAGCACTAGTAGAAGACTACTGAATGAAGAACACTTCAATGTGCTTCTGTTAATGTTTCTACACAGATCTGGGTAACACCTCAAAACCTGGGATTCAGTAAAAGATTGCAAACTGAAACAGTGTCTAGTCCTCTGTTCTTACTATTGTACAGATGTAGTAGCACAGTTGGCATAATTTTGACAGACAATATGCACTTCTGCATAGTCCTAGGTCAGGAGTGACAGCATTTAAAATTTGGACAGATCAAACTCTCCCTTGCTTCTGTTTACCTCTGTGGTCTAGTATTTCTTACAAAGAAGTGCTAAGATACAGAACAAAATCCTTTACCACAGTATTATTGGAATGAATTACAGATCAAAAGTGATGTGAAAATTTTGGAGCTCAGTGAGTATTTTCAAAAAGCTATTGAGTCCTCTCAGCCTTCCCTCTTGTGATTTACATCACAACCTGTTGCTAAAACTGATTTTACTTTTTGAACCCTTTAAAACATTTATTCATTTCAACTTGGACTCACTTCCAATCTTACCTTTTCTTATCAAGTAACCACTCTTCACTGACCTTCTTTGTTCAAGCCAGAAAGAGGGCTGGCGCATGTGAAACTGGCAGCAGTCGTTAGACACCAGCTCTCAGATCTCTGGGGTAATTTTGTAACAGCAAAATTTGAGTCAGGAATGGAAGAGCAGAGCACCTTTCACTGTTCATCAGAATTGCAGTGACAGCCTAACAACCCTCTGTGCAGGAGGTTGTGCGTATCAGACAGTGGACCACAAGCCACACAGAAGCCTGCTTCATCATGACTAACTTCATCAAAGTTACTGTGCATGTATTAAGAGTGGCAGCAAACTGTAATAAGACTAAACTTCTCATTTCTCCTTGGGACTGGTTTCTCCAAGGTTTGACAGGCTACTTGTGAATTAACCCTCACTCTCAGTGGGGGACTTGCTCAACAAGGAAGTAAGCGAAAAAAGCTGGCTCAGTAGGCTGTTTTCCAGCTGACCTGGATGGCTGTGACCCAAAGAAGGAAGTGGAAGGAAGTGTTCAGATATAATATTACACTGGAGGAGGGTTGTGACTCTCCTGAGCTAAGAGAAAGGGGTTCTGCCTCAGTTGTCTCTTAAGAGAATGCTATGGAGCTTCTGACTGGAGAAAGAAAGGGATAAGAAATTCTGTGATTTGGGGAACGGATTAATGTAAGTCTCCAAAGGGGAATGATTTTTTTCAGGTCTGAGTGCAGAAGATGACAAAGAAAAATGGCAGTGAAGGAAGACTTTGCACAGGATCATTTCAGATGGGAGAAGAGAGCTTTCCATCATCTCCTTTTTGTCCTAAAGTGCTTTAGGGCAAAAAAAGGTGACCTGTGGAAAGACATTCTAGCTATGACAGTGTTTCTGCATTCACCAAATCCAAACACAGTGTGTCCTGACAACAAGTTTAAAAACTTGTACATACTTTATAATCTGTTTAAAATACTTTATAATCAAGTTTAAAATCTGGTACATACATACTTTGATTAATATAGTTACAGATGTTGATTATTGCTTTGTTCTTTCTCTCTCACTTCCTGAAACACACATATGGCAAACATCCACAAGGTTTTATACTAATCTTGAAAACATGCAGACAAAAGTAATGGCTGTATCACATTGGAGTTGATTCACTGCATACAAATGGTTTCTGAAGTACACTCAGAATTAGCTTGCATGTGGGCCAGCAAGGACTAAGGGAACTGAAAGGTCAGTACAGTTATGTGCAGTGGAAAATGGGGAACATTTTGTTTAGTTGAGTGTAGCCGTTCCATCTGATGAAGACCTGATACTGGCAAATTTTTTGTCATGTGCGGCTGGGTAACCAAGCTATGAGATACTGGGGAGTGTATAGTCTCAAATTAAGCTATACAATAAGAATAGTACAGAGAATATTGGGCAAGTTAGGAACAAAATGGGAGGAAAAAAGGTCCGTGTTCCAGTTAGAGTTTTCTGGGCTAAATAAGGTCTCCTGTAACGGTCTGTTACTTTATGAGTTTTGTTGATTGTTTGTTTTGTTTCATTTAATTCTATTTATGTGTTGCTTTATCTATTTCATCTTGGTAGAATGTACAGGCGTACTTCAAATATGGTCGGCTTGAGCTACCCACCAGCTGTAATTGGAGTGCTAAAGGTAATCCCAATAAAAAGGTATTGAAGGGGGGGGTCTATACAAAGCATCAAAATAATACTGTGATATTTGACATGATAAGGGGGGGTCTTAGTACTTGGCCTTTCCTTCTCTCTGACATTTAGTTAGTTCACATACATTAATCATTTAACTGGCCTAAGGGATTATCCTTTCAATAAAAGAAAGTATAGAGTTCAAGACTGTGGCCATTTTCAAGTGTGAAGGTTTCAATTCTGTTCTAGATTACAGTGATTAAAAGGAGGATTTAGGAATCAATCACAACATCCCACAGGGAAGACAGAAAACACAGATGGAGAGTGATGGAGAAGGAAAAGGATCCGTTGCTGTGAGAGAAGGGAATTTCTTGCATTGTTCAGCTTCAGGTCTTCAAAATGACAATCAGTTTATGAATGTGGACCCTTCTGTGAGTTTTGAGGTTTCAGAGTGAAAACAATTAGTCAGAAGTAGTCTGAAAAATAAACAAAGCTTCAATCCATGGGACAATTGCAAAATTCTTGACTTAGGCAGGAATTATCAAGCCTACAAACAGAAGTTAGCAACCAGCTGCCTACACAGTAGCTTTGCAGACTACATGTTGTATGTGGTTCAACCATGCCATGCAATGGTGAAAAATATAGTAGGGCAATATACAGAGATATTAAGTGTAAAACTCATTAATACATCTTGCAGCATTTCTCCACATTGGAAAGATTTACAGTCAGGGTATCCTTTTCATTTTGGATAGTAGAATTCATCAAAAGGTGTGGAGGAATTGCAAGAAGAATGATCAAACATGCCTTTTGTATACAGAATCAAAGTGTCCACCCACACCTTTTTCCAACTGCATGTTGACAAGTGCTAGCTTCACTCCTGCAAATTCTAAATTATTTGTTCTTTTGCAACTACACTCCATAGCCGGCTTATGAGGGAACATATCTATAATAGTACCTCTTCTCCTGAACTCCTCTGCAGTAACAAGACAGTCAAAGACTCATCACCTACTCTCAGCTGACTTAAGCCTTATAGAATTCCTCCCTTCTTTCTATGTTTTCAAATGATTAAGTTGTAAAAAGAAGTGATCATGTTAGAATAAGTTAAAACAAACCAATAACAACAAAGTCATAGACTAATTTTGCACAGAGTGAAATAGCACCTACCTGGTCACTGTGAACTCTAGAATGTATTTTTTTCCAAAATTGTTTTGAGAACATGTCTCTGCCTGAATGTTTTTGGGTTTGGTAATGGATTTGGTTGAAATGGGAGTTACTTTGAAGAAGTCAAAACAGTCTCCCTAGCAAAGTGGTCACAGCACCAAGCCTGACGGAGTTCAAGAAGCATTTGGACGATGCTCTCAGGCACATGTTGTTACTCTTGGGGATGTCCTGTGAAGGACTAGAAGATGGACTTGATGATCCTTGTGGGTCCTTTCCAACACAGTAAGTTCTATGATTCTGTGAAGTCTTCTGTCTTAAAAATAATATTTCATCTTAAATTTCTCAGTCCCATCTCCTCCATTGAAAATAGTGTATTTTGTTGCTTGCTTCAGTCCAGTAAGGTCAAGTAAAAACCCTTACAGCTACCTGACTGCTTAGTGTGCTCTGTAAAATGACCTGATGATTTAAGCATGCAAAAGGGTGTAGGAGTGTACCATACACACATCTTCAGCTGTTCTGGATTGCCATAATCAACATTCCCCTCGGAGTCATGCTAATAAGGACAAGGACTGAGATGAAATGAAGTGAAAAAAAGCTTATTTTTTAACTACACATTCTCATTTTTGCTGCTGTGGTCAAGAGGACATCTTCACTTAATAACCCGAAGCTGTGGAATCACAGCTTTGTGACAGAGGTAGGTTTTAATAAAACAATGAAATACTGCAGCTTCTGCAAAAAAATTCGGACTGTAGCAGTGCAAGTCCTAGATCTGTCTCACTTTTTCAGTGGATGAGAAGTTTGGCATTTTTTAAAATTGATTACACAGCATCTCTCTCTCTTTATATATATTTTATACTGATTTTTCTACTGCAGTAGTCTGTTGCCTTTCTGTATGACGTGGGTGTGAAGATATAAAACTGATTGCCACAAAAGGGACAATCAGCCTTGTCTTTCATTTGAATAGTGGCTAAACAAACCATTTATACAGACATGTTTGAATAAGGAAGTATGTTAATTTACAGAGTACACTGTGGTGATCTGCCATTCACCAGTCTAGTGCTAGAGACGGAACTTCACGTTAATTAATGCCAAAGGAGTTACATGCTTTAGAATTTAATTTTTCAGCCTTTTCTGATGCCCATGCCATCACTGGAATATTTTCTAGGCTAGCTAATACACAGGTAATGAACACAGAACTGGTAGTCACTTACAATGCCTGCTGTATAGACTTCTGTTTATCTGTGGTTACAAAAATGTCATGCCTTCCAGTAACGTTGAGCAGAATAACATCTCTCCCTGAATTTGCTTGTTGACTTCTATAACAAGTCCCCAAGGTTAAGAAGAGACAGAAAGCTAGGAAACTGAGCATTTAGAAAGAATTAGTGTTTCTCTTCATGTCTTACTAGGTAACGAGTGCTGTCACCTCCCACAGTCTTCCCTAAAATTTGAGTTTTGAACTCAAACTTCTGCAAGAAGGTTAGACCTTAAACTCTAACTGTATGAGCTGAGAAGTGAACCTCCTCTCCTTGATCTCTTGACTGACCAGCCTGCAGCACTAGTATGTCATTTACAGCTGACTGTAACTTTCCCAACTAGAATTAGATGTTTATTCTTCTGTTATAAATTCTGTTGGATTTTTATATCATTGTTAGCACTTAATGTATCATGGCAGCCCAAACAGGGCCATCTCAATGTCTCAGGTACTAAAGCAAACAGGATTTTTATCTTTTAGGATTCATCCTTTGGTGATTAAATTCTGGTGTAGAGAATTGCCATATTTAGAATAAACAAACAGCACACGTGTTCTTAATGGAAGCTTCTTAAACACAAATCACACAATACTGATAAGTATACTGATACTGTAAGTACACAGATGATTCTGCATTGGTTAAATGGATTTGAAGAATTTATTAAAAAAGAAACTATACACTTATATCACTACTGTAATTCTCAAATTGTAAGAGAAAGTGAAGAAATTGTATTATGATGGTGAAAGGGATGACCATATTAACTGTCTTTTCTACCTGCTCTTGCAGAATGTAGACAAGTGGTCCTTTGATGTATTTGCACTAAATGATGCCAGTGGGGAGCATGCACTGAAATTCATTTTCTATGAACTTCTCACACGCTACGATCTGATCAACCGTTTCAAGGTCAGTAGTTAGAAGATGGCTATCTTCATTCATCTTGAATTTTGTTCAACTTCCCTTTCATCCTGCTTTGATCTTTGAAGAATTTGTGAACATTGCATTTTCCCTAATAAGCAAGACCAGATGTGATTTAAGTAGTACTTTCAGCTGCAGTGGGGTACCATGAACTAGGTGGGGTTTCAAATGAAATCCATGGGAAATACTGCATTTGTTCCTCTGAGAATGATGGTATCATTTTCCTGAGCTTTATAGGACCGTCAAGCATGCAGGCCCAAAAGAGAACAAGAGAATATGAAAGCAAATTCAAATTCATTCCAATTAGATTGGCCAGCAGGTCAAAGGAAGTGATTCTGCTCCCAGCTCTGCTCTCATGAGACCCCATTTGGAGTACTGCATCCAGGTCATCCAGGTCTAGAGTTCTCAGCACGGGAAAGACTTGGACCATGTTGGAGCCAGTTTAGAGGAGGGTCACAAAAATTATCAGAAGGCTGGAGCACCTTTCCTGTGAGGAAAGACCAAGAGAGTTAGAGTTGTTATGCCTGGAGAAGAGAAAGTTCTGGGGATTGCTTATTGCAGCCTTCTGGTGCTTGAATGGGATCTATAAGAAAGATGGGGGAAAACTTTTTAGCAGGTCTTGTTGCAGTAGGACAAGGGCCAGTGATTTTAAACTAAAAGAGGATAGANGTCATCCAGGTCTAGAGTTCTCAGCACGGGAAAGACTTGGACCATGTTGGAGCCAGTTTAGAGGAGGGTCACAAAAATTATCAGAAGGCTGGAGCACCTTTCCTGTGAGGAAAGACCAAGAGAGATAGAGTTGTTATGCCTGGAGAAGAGAAAGTTCTGGGGATTGCTTATTGCAGCCTTCTGGTGCTTGAATGGGATCTATAAGAAAGATGGGGGAAAACTTTTTAGCAGGTCTTGTTGCAGTAGGACAAGGGCCAGTGATTTTAAACTAAAAGAGGATAGATTTAGACTAGATATAAGAAAGATTTTTTTATGGTGAGAGTGGTGAAACACTGGAAAAGGTTGCTCAGAGACGTGGTAGGTGCCTCATCCCTGGAAGCATGCAAGATCAGATTGGACCCTGAGAAACCTGGTTTAGTTGAACGTGTCCCTGTTCATTGCAGGGCCAGATTGACTAGGTGACTTTTAAAAGTCCTTTCTAGCCCAAACTATTTTATAATTTTGTAATTGTTACAGAGGTTTCCTCCAACTTTGAACAGGAAACATTGCCATCCAGTTCTTGACCACTCTCCCCACGCAAATACTCTGTCGTCCCTTCTAATATTGACGTTTCCATTTCCCAGGGGCTCTCACTCCCTTTTACTGGAAAGAATTTGCAAATGTCTAGATCCCATAGTTCTTCAGGTACTGCCTATGCCTGATGAGATATCAAGATGTCTGGTCATAACTGCATCCCCTGCTTATATGTACCTAAGAGGAGAAGAGCAGTGATCTTTTATGTGGAAACCTTAGCATTTAATGTATTTCCTGTCTGAGCAGATGAAACTCGAGAACCCATCTTGCCAGTTGCATACGTTACCACCTTCATAGTCTCCTTTCTAGAAATCCCTTGAATTGCATTTTCTCAGGTAATTTCAGTTACTCTTGGAGTTAGAAAAACATGGCAATCCCACAGGACAGGCAGGCTGAATTTTGCTGTGAAAACCCAGAGGTCTGATAAATGATAGTCCTCTTAGAGTATCGAAGATTTGCTATGTGATATGTTTCATTAGAAAATCTTGAATGTGAATAGTAAACAGGGATATATTCCACTGGATTGTGAAAGTAACAGGCGGTTGCCTGCAATCTATTTAGAAATATTTCTCCATGGGCAATCGATCAAGTGGTTGCTGTTACTTTTCATACTCTATGTGTGTTCCAGACAACATTTCATAGTATACTTATTTGTGTGTATTTATCTGTGGAAATGATTCACCTGTAGTGTAATTATGGATGAAAAAACCAGCTTGAAGTAGTAACCTGAATTCACTCTCTCTTGAGTGACTGCTTCAGATGTTCTAGCATTTTGTTTATTTGTGAAGTACAGATGGCTCTTTGAGAACCTCTTATCAAAATGCTCCCAACTGAATGCTATCCATCAAAGCTGGGTTTTTTTGGGTTTTGGGGTTTTTTTCCCTTTAATTTTGTTCTGCTTTACTTAGATTCCCATTTCTGCCTTGGTGTCTTTTGTGGAAGCTCTGGAGGTTGGCTACAGTAAACACAAAAATCCATATCACAACCTAATGCATGCTGCAGATGTCACACAGACAGTCCATCACCTCCTTTTCAAGACAGGCATGGTGGTAAGTAAAAGACTTGGCATCCTGAATATATAGTGAGTTTACAACAGTTTTTGCTTAATAATGAGATTATGATTATCCACAGTAGAACCTGTTTACACTGTAGACACACTTTATTTGCTATGGCTGGGCTAATAAAGGTAAAGACTTTGGATTACTTAGAAATAGAAGGTAAGTGAAGTTGTTGATAACTCTTTTAACAGTGATCTAAAGAGGATGAATGAGAAACCCAGCCTTGGTTTTCACTCTGCCACAGATATTCTGTGTGAATCTCCCAACACACATTTGCTGGAATTCATTTCACCTAGTATGAAGAATCGTATTGTCTAAGCCTTCTTCTTGACTTAAGGTAGGGAGACAGTACATCCAAAGGATAATTCATTCCACTTATCTGAGCATAACGAGTGCTGGGATCTGGAAATGCTGATGTCCATCCACTTCTCTACAGCAAAAACATCTGAACTGGCTTGCACAGAAACCTACACACAGCTGAAGTCTGACAACAATGCCAGGAATGGATTGAGGGCTTAAAACAATACTTAGTGCACAATATGTGCGCAATATGTGCACTGTGTCTTGAGAACCAAAGTGGCTCTCAAGACAAACAAAAGAAATACATTTGAAGATGGACTAGAGAAATTGAAGGAAGATAGATTCCAGAGTGATGATCAACCGTTGCAGTTTGGATTCAGCTGGAGGCTCAGAAAGTTGCTGGCCCACACAGTTGGGGAGAATAAATAGCAGGGAAAGCTCAAAGTGTACTGGATATATATGTGTTCATTCTCTTCTTTCTCCTGGTTACTGCTGCAGTGAGAAAAAGGAATTAAATTACTTTTAGTCTGATTCAGTGGAGCAGATCTTTTCCACACATTATTTGCCTCACTTTTTCCATGCATCTAATTTGCCCATGCCCTTGCATTGGTAGAAGTGTAGAGGCAAAGGCGACAGTGAAAGGGAGGTTCATCTATTAAATGTTTTGCAGTTATCTCCTGTTATACCATGGCCATTCAGTGATTGCTCTGTTTGTGGCTGGTACTTGAATACATGTAATTCTGTTCTATTGCACTTCATTTTGCTGAAGTCCTTTCACTAACCAGTGTGCAGTTCCAGAGTCATGGAGTCTTTGTAGTGCAGAGCAGACACATAAACCCAGGTCAGCAGATGTTTATGTTCTTACTGCAGCTCAGGCCTTCTTGAACACTCTCCAGTTGTTATAAACTCTGTATTTGGAACCATTGGAAAAAAGAGATAAGGAAAAATCATGTGTCTCAGCCCAACCAAATTCCAGCATTCTTTTTCATGCAATGAGCGCCTTTGATAGGCTATACAAAATCACTATACAAATTGTCTGTCAGCATCACTTTTGATACCTTTTTCTGTGCAGCTCAGTAAGAAACCTGGAAAAGTGCTGCCACCAATGGATATTGGATGATGGAGTACAGGACAGAGAGGTACAGGCTAACAAGGTGTAGTGCAGCTCTTGCTATGTCTTTTAGGCCAGTTGCAACTGCTGTAGAGTTGCTGATGCTTGGGAACTATGTTTTGTGCACATGATCTGCCTTTCTGCAGTTCCTTGATTGCCATACAGGTATTGCTTTCAATTCTGAAGCCAGAACTGGATACTCTTCCCTGAGGAATCACATGCTCCACTGCCTCCTGTAAACATCCCGAGTCTCCTGTGTTGAATGTAGATTGCACGTGTGAATTGCAGTCATACTGCAATTAGAGCAGTAAACACTGCTGTTTATGAGAAGCAGATTTGGAAGGAGTCAGGTGCTGTCTGTCTCAAGAGCTGATTCGGACAGCCTGAGACTGATGGAAGTTGTGTCACTTGTTTCTGATTGTGCCTGAAGTTAAAAGAACTTAGGTCAGAATTGCAGCTAATACAGTTACCTACTCAGAACCTCTTGTGAGATACTAATTGGTCACTGTTGTTTTTAGGACCATTTGTTCATGAAAATGCACTGCAAGCTGTATTTGGTAGGAACAGGTGCAATGTTGAGTAATGTGAATTGTGTTCTAGTGGTGAGGAAATGGACTCCCTTTTTCTCCTCAAACCATGGAAGAAGGGCAGTTTTTACTTGGGGCTACTCTGCTCCAAAAGGTTACTGGATCAAAACAGCTGCTCAAATATGGCTGACCTCCACCCTATGTATGTTTGGAACTACCTTTTTTTCCATCTTGCTGCTTCTTGATCTGTTATTTAGCAGCAACTCAGATGTGAGTGAATGACTGCTATTTCATTCGAGCCTGTGATGCACCAGTGCTGAGTGGGGTTTCCTATCCTGTCTCTGAGTGCAATAAAGCAAGGGAAGTATTAAAAAGGAGAGAACTGGAAGGACATGAAAATACATGTGTAAGCGATGGAGAAATTTGGACTTTTTTCCTCTGAGAGAGAGAATGCAGCAGACTAAAAAAGAAAGAAAAAAACAAACCCAAAATAACCCCACCAAAACCAAACCAAACCAAACCAAACCAAACCAAACCAAACCAAACCTCTGTTTTGGAGGAAATGATGTTCTGAAATCACAGAATCAACTAGATTGGAAAAGACCTTTGAGAGCATCAAATCCAACCTATGACCTAACACCACCTTATCAACTAGACCATGGCACTGAGTGCTACATCCAGTCTTTCCTTAAACACCTCCAGGAATGGTGACTCCAACACCTCCCTAGGCAGCCCATTCTAAATGCCCGGTCACTCCTTCTGTGAAGAACTTCTTAACATCCAGCCTACACCTCTGCTGGTGCAGCTTAAGACTATTCTTGTCCTGTCGCTGGTTGTGACAGACCCCCACCTGCCTTTCAGACAGTTGTGGAGAGTGATAAGGTCTCTCCCCTGAGCCTCCTTTTCTCCAGGCTAAACAACCCCAGCTCCTTCAGCCACTCCTCATGGGACTTGTATTCCAGACCCTTCACCAGCCTTGTTGCCCTTCTCTGGGCATGCTCCAGTATCTCAACATCCTTCCTAAATTGAGAGGCCTAGAACTGGACACAGTACTCAAGGTGTGGCCTCACCAGTGCTGAGTACAGGGGAAGAATCACTTCCCTGGTCCTGCTGGCCACACTATTCCTGATACAGGCCAGGATGCCATTGGCCTTCTTGGCCACCAGGGCACACTCATGGCTCATGGTCAGCTGCCATCAGTCAGTACCTCCAGGTCCCTTTCTGCCTGGCCACTGTCCAGTCACTCTGTCCCCAGCCTGAAGTGCTGCAGGGAGTTGTTGTGGCCAAAGTGCAGGACCCAGCACTTGGTTCTGTTAAACTTCATATCATTGGATTCGGCCCATGGATCCAGCCTGTCCAGGTCCCTCTGCAGAGATCTCCTACCCTCCAGCAGATTGACATTCACACCCAACTTGGTGTCATCTTCAAATTTGCTAATGGTAGGCTCGATCCCTTCTTCATTAAACACGACTGGGCCCAACACAGATTCCACTACTGACTGGCCACCAACTGGAGGCAGCACCATTCACCATCACTCTCTGGGCCTGGCCATCCAGCCAGTTCTTAACCCAGTGAAGGGTGCACCTGTCCAAGCCATGGGCTGCCAGCTTTTCCAGGATTATTCTATGGGAGATGGTGTCAAAAGCTTTGCTGAAGTCCAGGTAGACAACATCCACAGCCTTCCCCTCATCTACCAGGCAGGTCACCTGGTCATAAAAGGAGATCAGGTTGGCTAGTCATGGCTGGCCTCTCCTAAATCCATGCTGGCTGGGTCTGATCAACAGGCTATCTTGTATGAGCCATGTGATCACACTCAAGATGAACTGTTCCATAATGTTGCTGGGCACTGAGGTCAGGCTGACAGGCCTGTAGTTTCCTGGATCCTCGTTTTGGCCCTTCTTATGGATGGGTGTCACACTGGCCATCTTCCAGTCATCTGGGACCTCCCTGGTTAGCCAAGACTGATGATAAATGTCTGATGGAGAGCAGCTTAGTGATCTCTTCTGCCAGCTCCCTCATCACTCTAGGATGGATACCACCTGGTGTCACAGATTTGTGAGCATGGAAGTGGCTCAGCTGGTCACTAACTGCTTCCTCCTGGGTTACAGGGGTTCTATTCTACTCCCTGTCCCCATCTACTAGCTCAGGAGGCCAGTTTTCCTGACAATGACCTGTGTTATTTGGTGAAAACTCAGGCAAAGAAGGTGTTAGAGTACCTCAGCTTTCCTCACCATTGGCAACTATGTTCCCCACTATGTCCAATAAAGAATGTGGGTTTTCCTTGCCACTATCTTTGCCATTAATATATTTATAAAAACAATTTTTATTATGCTTTACAGATGTGATTATGTGTAATATGTATAAATATGTGTAGAGGTCAGAGAATGTACACATACCAGACTTCCATCTAGAAGAGAGGAACTAGAATGTGTGTGCTTGTAAGCATATGTACATGCTTGCACTGCAGTCAGTCCCTGAACTGAGCCCGTGGCCCATGTATTCCTGCTGCAATAAGCTACACACATAGTAGCCCATGCAGACCAGTATGATGGAGTTGTAGTCCAGAGGCATGTCTTCTGCTTCCCAGGAATATTGCCAAGCAGTAATCATTCCCACACCCAAATCATATCTGTAATTTGGTTTAGGATCTAATATAGCACAATAGGAGATCACTCCACAAACTTGCAGCATGCCAACAGTGACATTTCAGCTGTGCTTTTCTTGTTCGAATGTTTTTTTTAACTTTGGTTTTAGTTTTTGGGTTTTTTTTTTCTGTTTTCACCTCACCTTCCCTTGAACTATACAGCCAATCTCAAAGTGCACAGATTAATGTAGTTTGAAAATGAGAAATGATGACCCTAGAAATCATCAGTCCTAATGTCCTGCTCACAGCAGAGCTAGCTTCTTACATGCATAATATGTTCACACACAGTAAAGAAACGTAGGGGGCATTTTCCTCTTTCCAGGGTTTGCTCACATCAGTATGTTATCATTACTGTAGTATATACAGTTCTTTAGTTCATCACTTCTACAATAATTATGCAAGCAACTTGGGCATGCTGGAACACAAGACTTTGGTTTGAGAAGTATGTTAGGGCCATTGGTTTTATTCTTCACCAATGGGATGAAAACAACTTGTGAAAAAATTATATACAAAAGTAGAAAAAAACCCCTCATTTTTCTTGCTGACTAGTTATTTGTAATGTGGAAAAAATGCTTTTTAAAAAAAATAGTCTATAATTTGTTCTAGTCTTAAATGTAAGAAACATGTTTCTGGTTTGTCTTTACATGATTCATTTGCCTTTGTCATGCCCCCTTTATTTATGAACTCTCTGAAGAGTTTTGTTTCATCCCTCATTTTTGTTTTATTTTATTTTCAATTAAATCTTCCTTCCCCCTCATTTCCTGAAATTTCATTAGTTTTCCTGTTATTTTTTCCCTGAGAATGATGCTTTGGAGTTAGTTTGTTATGCTTTACTGTATGAACTACAATGTTTTTGGCTCTTTCATAGACAAAATGTTGAAAGAGAATTTGGAATTAATCTCGTGTTTATCTCATAGAGGATTGGCATGGAAGCATGATGTGCAGGAACAGCTTCCAAGAGCTGACACACTTTTTGCTCATTTCATTTCTTCCTTTATTAAACTCTGTAATTCAGCTCTGATTATGACTTTCTTTGGTTTTGTTTTCTGATTGATCTTTGTAACTGTTTGCAAATACCATGATTTCTTTTTTAACCTGGACAATAATGTGAAAATTGTAAAGCTTAAGACTTCTTTCTCTGATACTGACAAGAATTACAGGAGGCTATTTCCTGCAGCAGACTTGAAAAACTGTGGAAGTACAGGACTTCTCTCACATCTTTTAGTACTAAAGGGAAGTGAGATCATCTTCTCCACTAGTCTATTGTTATTAATGAGGAGATCATAATAAGCTTTGAAAATAATATCTACTTTGGAATAAAAGTTCATAAACTCTTGGGAAGGAAACTAGTTAATTACTTACATTGTAGCAATTTCTTGGAAATGCATTCTTTTTTTTTTTGTTACATTTGGAAACAACTCTTTCCTCTTCTTCTTTCTATATACATCAATCCTTTTGTTTACATGCAAATGAGCCACCCTAGGAGCTAATGCTTCACATTATTGTATATTTTTGCAAGTCAGTCATGCTTCCTTGCCCTCTTTTTTTCAGTCTGGAAGTCAATACTTGGTATTTCATGCCTTTTACCCTCCTGCCATTTCTGACCTACCATCACATAAAGTTTGATGTGGTTTTATTCTGTATTGGTTTTGTCAGCCCTTTAGAAATCGAAACCATTCACATTTCCTTGCTCTTTTCATCTTTTGTGACAGTGCCCTGATGTTCTTGATGGCTTTGTTCTTTAAAAATTAGCTGTTTCCAAGATGAAATCCACCACAAAGCAGTGAAATGTAGTTAGCGCTTTGATGGAGATTGCATCCATTCTCTGTAGGCTCTTTGCTGTCTTGTTTGCTTTCTCTTGCAATGTTGTGGCAGGAAAAAAGGGACTAATAGGATCCAATTACTTCCCTCCTGTTACTCACAAGCCTATTTTGACTTTGTTCTACTTACACTGCTTTATTTATTACCAACAGTTCACAGCTGTAATTCCAGTTTTATTCTGAGTGATCTTCCTCAAATGCTGTTATGATACTTAATACTGCTAATACAGGATACTGCTAATAATAATAATATCTAATACACCCTATTTGAAAACCTACATCACCCTAAGTTGTTTAACAAGTAATGCTTTGATAAGGTATGCAAGTCAGCACTTTTCCTGTATGTGTCTTAAGAGACAAGGTAGGAGACCTCAAACACTAAGACTCATTGCCTTAGTGATGTTTTAAGACTTGGGTCATGAGATCTTGTTAGTGTGGGACTTGTTAGATGCTGTCCAGAATGTCTGAAATGGATGTGTTGGACTAGCTGAATGTGTCCTGGATGAGTTGTGCATGCATAATACAGGCTTGCTCTGGCTATTACTGAGCATTTGTGCCCTGATTATTTCCTATCATTTGCAGTCTCTCCTTTTGCAAAATGGCAGACCACAGTTAGCAATGAAAGTCCAGATCTAGACATGTAGCCTGGAAACCCTAGTTCCATTTTTTCCCCCCATTGCAGTTGCCAGAAGTTGTTGCTTGAAAGTTGAATTAATGTTCTTAATCATTTGGAAATCATTCCTTATTCACAAGTCACACCTGGACACAAAATTGAACAGACTTCTCCACCATCAGTGCTCTCTAGTTATGTCCTGGATCAATTGTGTAGCTATGAAAAAACAGTGTAGTTTCTGTTCCTGATTGTTTCTTGCACTTCTCACCCTCCTCTCTCTCTTACTCTAAAAAAACCAAAAAACCAAAAGCAAACAAAAACAAAAAACCCCAAACCAAGAACTACCTTGATTATAGTCAGTAGCATTGTGCAAAATATCTCTGGGCTATATTTTCAAACTATATCTTTAATGTAAGGGGATCTTTAATACTGAGACTTGCTCCATTCTTCACTGGTTTTGCAGAGATGACTGTGAAATGCAGATAAAGAGCTAGACAGGTTTCTGTGTGCAGAGTCCCACTGTTACCTGTGCTTCCCTGCACATGCTTAACACACCAATGGTGGTCCCTGAGCTATAGTAGATGTCTAGAATAGATTTTGGAAGCCTCAGTGCCTTTGCCAGGCTTTGACTTAAAAGGCAGTTTGTATATGAATGCCTGTCTGCCGCAGTGCTCTCTCCGGCCAGCATGCTGTCCCAGCACTGGGCAATCTTCCACCTGCCCTGGGTGGGGGGACGAATCTCCAGCTCGGGTTCGCCTTGCCCACTGATGGTACAGGTGCACGAAGGAGGTAGGAATGAGGCAGAGGGACTTCTTCGTGAAGGCAGGAAAGGGTTTATTGGAGAACAAAAACCCACGAAGAAAGCGGAGAAAATGAGGCGGGCGTGGGGTTTTATACCCGTACAAAATAGGTGTGGAGAACATATAATAACCAATAAAGTATCAGTTATGGGGTGTTACAAGGCGGGGGGGAGAAGGGATTAGGGCGAATGGGAGAAGGAGTAGGTGGAGAGGAGTAACATGAGCCAATAAACTACCAAGTAACATAGAACTTTCTGGAGAAATAACCAAATATGAAAAATAAGGGGAGGGGAGGGCAGCAGCCAATGGTCAGCATGTTTTACACAGCCTTTTGGGTGCTCACTGTACCTTCAAGCTCTTGAGCTGTGGAGGCATCAAACCAATGGATCTTTTGGTCTGCTTGGTCCAGCTGACCATGGCTCTGGCCATGGCTCACCGCAACATCTGTCAAAATGTTTTCAGGTTGACAGTGAGGTGTTACAGGAGTATTTGGCAATCACTGTGGTAAAGGCTTTTTCTAAATGCAGTACATTTAAGCACTTCATACAAATATTTACAGCATCTACAGTGTCTAAAACCTTTGACTCCAAAGTGCTCGATGTTAACAACACTCTTTATGGGTTACCAGTGGAAAAACAGACAAGAAAACGATTTATTGACTGAGATAAAAATTATTAAAACTATCTGAATAATTTATAAATCTAAGGCAAAAGGGACTTAAGCATTGTAAAATAAGGCTTTTACTAGGGAATTGGGAAAAACCCCACAAACTTCAGGGCTTTCTCAAGTGTTTTTAAAAATGGTAAATAACAAGATGTACATCTTTTGAGGTTATCTTCCTTGTTCTCCTCATGATTCAGCGATTGACAAAGACTTTTAGTTTACTGGAAAATAGTGACATTCTTCTATATCTGAGTCTCTGCTACTCAGGTAGACTGAACTGAAAATACATACCCTGGGGGTTTATGTTTACCTGCACATGTATCATCAAGTACCCCTTGATGAACCTTGATTTTCTTGAGTTTTCTTTGTTTACCATCTTCAAACATTGCTCTTTCAGAAGGGCATGTTTCCCCTTGATATGCTTTAAACCTTATTAGCTCCTGAAACCATTTTGCTGAAGTTCAGTTTATTTAGATGAAGGTCCAGGATGAACACTGGTTTGGCTTTTATGTACCAACCAGAGAAGTTTGCTTTAAAACAGCTGACAGGCTGCAGGGGAAAGATAATGACATGCAACACTAACTGTCAACAGAGGATAGATAGCTTACCTTAGAAGACAAAAGCCTGAGAAAATGACAACTTATCTGATTGTACTGTAATCTCTTTTCAGCACTGGCTGACAGAGCTGGAGATCTTCGCTATGATTTTTGCAGCTGCAATACATGACTATGAACACACTGGAACCACCAACAATTTTCACATCCAGACACGGTGAGGCCACTGTAAATCATGAAGGATTGGGAAATGGAGGGGGAAACCTTTGGAGAATAACAGCATAACCACCTTAGAAAAGTGCAGGAACTTCTGCTTTCAAGTGATACAAGGAGGAAAGTTCACTTCCTCAGGTTACATTTAATTTTCTCTTGCTCATTCATAATGGAATGCATGTATTCTAGATTCCTGAGCATTATTTCATATCAATGACCAGGAAAAAGAAAGGTCCAAAAATATTTCCATGTAAAGTTTTCAAAGACAAATAGCTGTATAGAGTGATGTATTTTGATGAAGATAAAGTTTTAAAGGAGATACTATAATTTTACAGTTTTTTCTCCTTGTTGAATTTGAAGAATCAAACATTACCGGCATAAATCAGACATTCAGCCATGTTTATTGCATTCATCAGTGAACACGAACACTACACATACTATTTTTACTTGAGTGGAAAACCACACCTGCAGCAAGGGGATATGCTTGCCACTATCTAATCAGGGAAATATTTTTTTAAAGCATCATAAATTGCCAGAGAGTAATTAACTGATCACAAACTAGACTGGACCGGTGTTGGTGGAAGAGAGGAAAATAAGATGAAGATGGCAGCAAAATTTAGAATTGTGTGAAGATTATGAAGTCTCCAGTTTCAGTGATAATTGGGCATCTAATGTCTGTGTATTATTTTGACAATAGGAGTGTACTGGTAGCAATGACAAAATGTCTAAATGTCCTCGGCTGACACTGCACACTTGGGCATTTCTAACATGCATTGCAATTAAATTAGATTACATGTCTGTAATTACAATAGATGTCTGTAGTGTGTTAGCTGAATCATGCTGTGCATCAACAATGATTTCTAGGATAAAGCACACATATGCACAGTAAAGACTGGGAATGGAGAAAGAAGTTTCTGTCTCTATTCTGGGTGAAGCCACACTACTCTTCCTACAACTTCATTCATACGGGAATTAGGGATCTGCTGTATTTTCCAAATACTTATAAAAATATTCATGGAAGGACAGTCATAATTCAATTTTTCTAACATTGAACATCAGAGGGTGTAAAGTGTCAGAGGATGAAAATATATAGTGCTCTCTGTGAAGCAGCTCTGAGTGAGGACTGTAACAAAACATATTCACCCTCTGTTGCTGTTAACTTCTTGGTCTTCAGACCAGTTTATCCAGTCATCAATCACAGATCTCTGCTCTGGGGCTAAAAATCAGGCATGAAGTACCTTTGGTCTTACTCTGTTCCACTGGCAATTGCCTTTCCAGATAGCATACTCGAACACACAGGTGTCAGAAATCAGTTATATCTTGCTTACAGCCAGTTTGCTGTTCTGCAAACAGTATTTGGTCACATCTTGCAATTGCTTACTTGGGTACAGTCAGGCTTTAATATCAGAGAGACATACATAAGAACTGGGAAAAAGCCTCGTGGTTCTATTCCAAGTTGACGTATCTCTCACAGCTTTCAGCACTTGTTTTTAAGTATGCAACAAGGAAGTTACGTGGGTCTCATCTAGTGAAATAGATTTTGCATTGCTTTGATCTTTAGATTTCTTTTACTGAGTAACAGCAACTAACAGAGTATTACAAGTACTCTTAAAATCCTCATATCTATTCTATAGACTTAATTGCTGTAGCTGATCAAAGCAAATCTTCTGAGTCTCTTTAGACAGGGAAGAAACAACCTTTCCTATGTTTTCTTTTAAATGCTAGGTCAGACTCAGCCATTCTATATAATGACCGGTCTGTGCTTGAAAATCATCATGTTAGTGCGGCGTATCGTCTTTTGCAAGATGATGAAGAGATGAATATTTTATCTAATCTCTCAAAGGATGATTGGAGGTAAAAATGAGCATGGCAGCTGCCTAGGAATATTAAAGCATCACCACAGACTGGTATTACATTGTTTTAATAGCAATATGCATTATTGTATATTACATATTAGTATTTCTATGCTACAAGATAAAGAATGTTAAAAGGTGTTTGTCTTGTTTATTCCTGCTTTCAGTTTTCACTTCTGATAGTGAGACTATACTTTGTGACAATGGGTTATAGTATACAAATTGACTCCCATATAGTTACTAAGTATCACAGCAACACTGTTCATATACATGTAATTGAGTGTAGAGCTAGCCTGCTGTTTCTTTATCCTAAATCATAAATATAACCTTTATCTACTTTAACACTTCCTGTCTGGAAATTATAAATGGGACTTAATGCAAACCATAATTCAGTCCAGGGGGCATAGATCAGTCTACTATATATGCCAAGGAGATTTAAGAAGCTGCAATTTAAAATAAGCCTCATGAAATATATGATTTATCTGCCAAAATGAGCCCATGATTAACTTTCTAATAGCAGATAGTTTAAAGGAAGACAGTTTTCTATTTTTAACTGGATTAGTGAATTTCAAGGGGTGATAATTTAAAAATAGCCTAGTGTGCTAGACAGGAAGCCTCCAGCACCATGGTCTTTTTCATGGGAGAGGAAGCAATTTGTGAAATCCTATGTGACACACAGTGCCTTCTACATATTCTTAAATGTGACATAGTGCTGAGCAGTTGTTTCATCTAATTTTCATATAAATGTGGGGAAATGAGCCTGTCTCTGAGGCTGACTTTTACCAAGATGGTCAGTGAAGGCTCTGCTTGCTAATCTATTTAGCCTGAATTTCCTATTTATTTCAACTTCTTGACAGTGATGTGATCCTGTAGCTAAACACCAGGAACTTACAGTGCTGATTTCAGTCAATGTGAGTGTTGTGGAGGAGTATCCTGAAAATTCTATCCCCCAAAATATAGAATAGTGTCATGGTGGGCAGCAAAAAGGAACAGAAAGAAAATACCTGCACCGAGATGTCAAAAATCTATTTTAGGTACAGATGGAAATGCCTTGTCAAATATTGGCAGAAAATTACTGCTTCTTTTAATGTTGGTGAAGAAACATAAGGAACTAAGTGACTAGAAACATCAGCCTTAGAGCCACCGTCTACAAGGAACAGCCACTGTTTTTAGTGGAGCAGCTAATTGAGTATGCTTCATTACATAAATACTGACTTTAAATAAATGGTCTGCTTTTGAGCTTTAAACTGTTTAAACTTTTTGATTGAATCAAAGCCAGTTTCAGATATTTCTCATCGATTCTGTAGTGCCAATGTGTGTGTTCTGTTGATGCGATGTGCTTAGAACCAAAGTTTCAAAGATTAACCCATCCCTTTAAAAAGTACTGTAACTGCCTGAGCAAAAATATTCAGTGGTTTGGATCGCTTATTTGTTCTCTCTCAAGTATGATTTTTTGCTGCTGATCAAGCAGCAGCGCTGCAGAATAAAGGGCATTTTCTGGAAGCGCTCTAATTCCAAAACATTGTGGTTTCTATGCGCTTTTGCTTTTGACTGCCAGTATGAAATCCCATAGGCAAACATTTGGGAAGCACTGTAAACATCAACTGACTTCAGCAAAATAAAACCAAAGAAGCCCAGAGTTTCCCCATTCTAGGACTCAAAAGTGGGACCCTCAGTATTGAAGGATGCTTTGGGCAACTAATAAAATGTGTCCAAATTAAACTTCACTTTTGTAGACTGATAAATCTCCCTCTGCAAAAGGCCTGAGTGATGTTTTTTGAGAAGTAACTTTGAATTCAATACTGACTTTCTCAGTAAAGCTGCTTGGTGTTTTGTGCCTCAAATAATTCTGAACCGTCGTTGTCAATCACTGTTATTTGTTTCAAGATTGCAGTGAGAAAACATGATTTTTTTTTACTGACTTTGGTCATACTCTTTTTTTTCATAAGTAATAGTGTGTGCATGGTGGCAGAATCACATAAAATTTTATTGCAAAATTTGGTTCCTATGCACTCAGGATGGGCATATGCATACTCTGAGATTTATATCTTTAGTGAGAATCAGCCAATGATGATATTTCTTTTAATGTAGTGTTTTATTATTAATTTCTGTAATAATAAAATGCTGAGACTTCGACTGAACAAAATTAGCCACATAGATCAGTTCAGGAAATATAACTATTGTTACTGGGCACTAAGTTTTCCTGTTTAAGACTTCTATAAATTCCTGTCATTGTTATCAGACTTCATTGTCTGTGGGTTTCTATATAAGCCAGCTCAGCTGGTTTGCTGTAAAGATTGATGGAGATCAACATCTTTAGATGGTGGCTTTTGTTTTCTTGGAGAAATGGAATTATCCTTTGAATTATCTCACCCTGGTGAGAAACCTGAAAAAAATGCTGCCACCAGTATGTATTGTGTGATGGAGCGTAGAAGAGAGAAGTGCAAGCTAACAAGGTGTAGTGCAGCTCTTGCTATGTCTTTTAGGGCAGTTCCAACAACTGTAGTTGCTCACGCTTGGGAACAACATTTTGTGGCTATGATCTGCATTTCTGCAGTTCCTTGATTGCCACACAGGTGTTTCTTTTAACTCTGAAGCCAGAACTGGATACTTTTCCCTGAGAAGTGTCTTGGTTAAAGACAATTTATGGGGTGGAACTTGGGAAACGAACTACCTTCCTTTTCAGTTTTAACCACTCTCCTTTCACCAACAAGGAGAGATGAATGCAAGAAGATATAAGTGAAAAAATAAGTTTGCTGAAAAAAACACCAGCCACAACCAAGATAAGAGTAATAACCACTAGATACAAAGGTCTTGAATCCTGTGGACTCCGCAAGAACAAAGAAAATAAGATGGCAGAGAAGCCCCTCCCCCAATATAGAGACTTCTGTAGAAGACTCGATCAGCCAAAGGACAAAGACAAGATGGTGGAGAAGATCCATTCTCCCAACCATGTGAAAAAAACCCAGCAGAACAACTGAACCTCCGTGATTACAAAACTCCTGCTTCCCCCAATCAACAGCCAAGGGGGAACAAGGATAAAACAAAGGAAACCTGGAGAACTATTCCTGTTCAAAACCAGTCAAATGTTGCTGAACCATTTGCTCCACGCCACCTGACAGGGTCTCTCCCAGAGGTGGCAGCTCTGTCAACAGTGGCAGCTGGAACTGGGGCAGCGGCCGTAACTCATGGAGGAAGAGGAGAGGACCAATTTTCACAACATGACTTCCCTGAGTGGCAGCAGCAAAAACAAAGGTCCCAAAAAACTGTCCTCTACCAGCTCCAGGAACACGGATTGCCCCTGGCAACCTTGGCCAAAAAATGTGTCAGGGCATTTCCTCTGAAACAGTCTACGATTGACAAATGCATTTTCTCAGCGACCTGCACCAGGCAATTTCCCATGGAGTTCAGAGAGAAACTAAAGAATGCTTCTGCTTCTCTCTGCCGTGGCCCAGAGAATATGCCCCAGGAAACTCTCTTGGCAGCCCACAGAGAAACAAGAAAGAGAGCTCTGTCTGAGTGTTCCTTCACTCTTAAAGGGACCCCAACACCTCCAGTCTCCATGGACCCAGGGCAAAACACTGGTTCTGCTTCCACTTCTGATCCCTGGGTCTTAAAGGGACAGTAACACAAACTGCATGGACTGACATAGAGGACTAATGCAACGCAATTCACATTTTTTAGGTCACCCAAGACTTTATCCATTCCTTATTCCATATCATCTGTATCATGCCCCAATTAGCACCTTTTAACTATATACATACACACATACAAATAACTGTATACAAATATGGGTATTATTTCAGTAGCCACTGATTTTGCCCCCAAGATATGGATTGAGTTCATTTGGTCCATGACTGCTATCATGGGAGCAGTTCATTCTCACTGTCCATGGTATTTCCAACATGCAGTGGCATTGCCATTCAGCAACGCTACATATGCAATTCAACATTACCGACTGTTCTCACCCGAAGTCAAATCCCCTTGAGGTACATGACATGTTTCCCTGTCCCTCTGCATTACCCACCAAGTGTAACCAGGTCCTCAAGCAAAAACAATCCCACAGCTGGGTTTGCATTTGCTTGAGGTGGGATTAATCCAAACTGTCTTTCCTAACATAGCTCTCATATGCGCCATGGCGACTTTATCTCCATCTACTGTACACAGGGGTAATGACTGGGCCAGTTCAGTTAATCGAACCTCTGGTGTTAACTAACCAGGCAGCCTTTGCTAGATGCAGATGCCACAGTTTGAAGGTCCCATCAACCATTGCCTTCAGTGTGGTTTTAACAGTCCATTGCTGTGCTTGACTTTCCCAGCAGCTGGTACATAATGGAATATGATACACCCACTCAATGGTCTCAACACCATTGATCTCTAGCACCAGGTGTTTATAAGGCTATTTTTGAAATGAGTCCCATTGTCTGCTCAATTCTCTCAGGGGTTCCATGCTGCTGTAGGACTTGTTTTTCAAGGCCCGGCATAGTGCTGTGGGCAGCAACATGAAGCATGGGGTACATCTCCAGTGGTAGTTTCTACCATTGTGAGCATGTACTATTTGCCTCGGTGGGTTTGTGGCAGTGTGATATAGTCAATCTGCCAGGCCTCCTCATACTTACATTCAGACCAATGCCCCCCATAACACAGGGGCTTTACCTGCTTGGCCTGCTTGATTGTAGCCCATGTCTCACAGTCATGGATTACCTGGGATATAGTGTCTGTGGTCAAATTCACCCCTTGGTCAAGAGCCCATTGGTGTATTGCATCTCCTCTTCCCTGATGACTTGATGGGCCCACCAAGCCAGAAAAAATTCACCTTTGTGTTGCCAGTCTATATCTACCTGAGACACTTTAATTTTGGCAGCCCAATCTACATGTTAATTGCTGTGATTCTCATCATCATCTTGACTCTTAGGCACATGTGCATCCGCAAGATGAACTTCCATGATCATTTTCTCTACCTGGTCAGCGATGTCTTGCCATACTTGAGCAGTCAAGATGGGTTTTCCTCTGTGCTGCCAACTGGCTTTTATCCACCTTTCCAGCCACCCCCACAGAGCATTTGCTACCATCCATGAGTCAGTGTAGAGGTAGAGTGTTGGCTACTTCTCTCACCCAGTGATATCCATAGCCAGTTAGATGGCTTTCAGCTCTGCAACCTGACTTGATTCAACTTGCCCATTGGTAGCTTCCACAAGTCACTTTACAGGGCTCTGTACAGCTGCTTTCCATTTCCTATTAGACCCTGTGATACAGCAAGAGCCATCAGTGGAGAGAGTGTATCGCCTCTCACTCTCTGATAGCTGGTTATATGGTGGGGCCTCCTCAGCGTGTGCCACCTACTCATCTTCCTCTTTGAGTGATAGTCAAAAATTCTCACCTTCAGGCCAGTTCAGGATGATTTCCAAGAACTCAGGGTGATTAGGATTTCCTATCCAAGCTTGCTGTGTGATGAGAGCCATCCACTTACCCCATTAGTATCAGTGGCATGATATGTGGAAGAGACTTTCCCTTTAAACATTGAGCCCTGCACGGGTAGTCAGGGTGTGAGAATGGACTGTGCTTTGGTGGTAATCACTTCTAAGTTGGCTCAAACCCCTTCACAAGTTGCTAAGATCCCTTTTCCTCTTGGGGTGTATTTGGCCTCAGATTGTTTGTATCCCTGAAACCAAAGGTCATCCTCGAGTTTCTCCAGGTATCTTCTGCCAGAGGCTCCAGGAAGGGCCATTCTCCCTGGCTGCAGTGTAGAGCACATTCTTCTCATCCTGTCCCACCCTGACTGACCCAAGGGCTACTGCTTGGGCAATCTCTTGTTTGATCTGTTCAAAGTCTTGTTGTTGTTCAGGACCCCGCATGAAATAATTTTTCTTATGTCACAAGGTCACAAGGTAGAGAGGACTTACAATCTGGCTTCATTCAGGCCATGATTAGTCTACTGTAAGTCTCCACTCTCCTTTAGACTTATGCACAGGATAGATGGGGCTATTGAATGGTGAGCAAGTATTGCTGACCTCTCCCTGGATCTCCAGTTCATCGATCATCTTACAGATGGGAATCATAGAGTGTCAGTCAGCGCGGTATTGTTGATGGTGCGTTGTTGTGGCAGCAATTGGTACCTGCTGTTCTTCAACCCTCAGGTGTCCTACTGCAGAAGAGTCCTCTGAAAGACCAGACAAGGTATTCAATTGTTTAATGTCTTCTGTCTACACAGCAGCTATCCCAAAAGCCCAAGGAAGTCCTTTTGGGTCTTTGAAATAACCACTCCTGAGGTAATCTATACCAAGAATACACAGACCCTTTGGACCAGTCAAAATAGAGTGTTTTTTCATTCCTTCCCAGTCAAGGTCGCCTCAGCTTCCAACAGAGTCAACTGCTGAGAACCCCTATCACCCCAGCAATGGAAACAGGTTCTGTCCCCACCATGTCATGATGGTATCAGAGTACATTGTGTGCCAGTGTCAGCCAAAGCTTTGTATTTTTGTGGTTCTGATGTGCCAGGACATTGGATCCACACAATCCAATAGACACAATTTCCCCATGTCTCTATCAGGCTAGAGGCAGAGCCCCTCTAGTTCTGGCTATCGTTTACTCCCTGGGCATACATTCTGGAGGTCCCTTCAAGGGGATCAGACATGTCATCTTCACGTCTGTTCTGCCTAGGAACACACTCACAGGAAACTGGAGCTAAATTCATTCTTGCCAAGTTTCCTTTGTTAGTACTTTCTTCTTTTAGTTTATGTACCCGTGCTGCTAAGATGGAAGTGGGTCTTCCATGCCATCTTCTCATGTCTTCTCCATGCTCACAAAGGAAGAACTATAGTTTGCCTCGTGGAGTGTACTCCCTCTCCCTAGCTGGGGGACACCTACTTCAGATAGCAGGGATTCTGGCCTGTACTGGTGAAACATGGAAAAGGCCCTCCCTAAACTCCTTTCTGAGTTTCTGATGGCTTTCTAATGGCTCTCTGATAGCTCTCTTCCGTCCTCTCTTCCAATTTCCACATATACTTGGTCAGGTCTCTTTCCAAGGTTGAGACTTGGGCTGAGGTTGGGATGTGGACAGTGTCTTCATAAGTCTGCAGCCTTCTTGTCATAGTACTCTGTCTTGTTTTCCTCATTCCGTTGCAGCATCACTAGGAAGTGCAAGTACACTTGTGTCCCAAGCTGTGCAAGTTTCAACCACATTAATGTTGTACAAAGCCTGGAATTCTTGTGTGTTGGCCATTATTTGAGAAAATTATCTCTATCACAGCCAGTTCTCTCAAGCTTTGGATTCCTTGCTTGGTGGTTTTCCACAGGCCTTGATGCAGCTGGAGGTGTTCTTGGCAAAGGTATCTCTCCTTCACAATTGCTAAGAGTCACATCCAGAAGCTGAGAGTTTGGGCCTCCTTGCGATCCCCTGGTTGATACCCACATCACACGACAGAAATCCCAAGTGCCATCCAAAATTGTAGCATCACCTGCGGTGTCCCAGACTTGGATCAGCCAGCTCAATACAGACTCTCCCGTTCATCAGGTGAGGTTATTCTGCAGACTGCACAGACTTTCTAAGGACAGGGATTTGATGATTATGTCCAGCTCTGATTCCTCTGCTGTCTGTGAGGGTTCTGCATCCCCATCATCATCCACCAGGCAAATGCATTCGGTCTTCTATTTCCTCCTCTGGACAGGAGTGACTACTACTGGCTTAGGTTGCCCTTCTGGTTTAACTGTAGCTTGAGTGACAGGGGTGTCTGTTGATTTTCTCCCCTTCCCCTCCAGCTGTATGTGCTGCTGTGCAGTAATGAATTATCCATGGCCCAGCCCAGTGCAATAAGTTGGCCCTCTTTGGAACTGCCACTGTAATTTTCCTTTAAATATTCTGCTATCTTTTCTGGGTTCTGTATTTGTTCAGGGGGAAATTTCCAAACCATTGGACTAGGGCATTTCTTCAAAATCTGGCCTATATGCTCCCACATTCCATGCCACTCAGGATTTTTCACCCCTGGGATAGATCTCTGGGCAGTCTCCCTGGAAATCTCAGCCCTAATTCTGAACATGTTGTAGACTGTACATAGGAGACATAGCAGAATTAGCAACAAGAATATGATGTCTTAATATCCAGAGGAAATTCAACAATCTCAACAAGTGATGTGCTAGACTTGAAGAGGTAGATGGAGGTGAAAGGCTGGGAAATATCATCCCATCCTGTTCCCGCAACAGGTTGGGTGAGATTATTAATAAGCCTCCAGAAGTAGCAGCCCAGACCAGGACAAGCAAACAATAACAAATACACATCTGAAATGATCTTTATTACCTCTGATGTTATCTTTCCATAAACTGAAATCACAGAGTGTATAAACAAAGCAATCTTTGTTTGTGTTCCTGATCTGAAAAAGAACACATGTATGGGTGACTGCCATTTAATTTTAGCCTGTGATGCACCAGGGATAAATGGAGTTTTTTATTCTTTCTCAGGGCACAATAAAGCAAGGCAAGTCTCTTAAAAAAGAGACAACTGGAAGGACATGAAAATACATGAATAAACGTTGAAGTGATTTGGTCTTCTTTTACTCTTTCTACTTTTTTTACTTCTTTTACTTTTTTAGGAGAGAGAGAATATAGCAGGCTAAAAAGGAAAAAAGTAACCCCAAACTGAAAATAACCCCCCTAAACCAAACCAAAGCAAAGTATATGAAAAAGTCCCAATGTTTTTATTTATGTTCAGAGCAAACTTGATAATGAATTCCTTGAGGTGCACCAGACCTGTCAGTTTAGTGTGTTCCATGGTTTGCTGCAAGTGTGGGTTCCTGTAAGCTGTGCTGGATACTTGCCAGTCAACTCCATGGCTCCATGAGGGAACAAACCAAATAAATCTGTTGATTAGAAACCAAGGTGTAAAAAGATAGTTGACAGCATGGCCTGTTACCTACTGGCTGTGAAGTTAAAGAACTTAAAACCAGAGGAGCTATGGAGTTCACAGAAGTATTTTTTTTTCGTAGAGACAATGTTCACAGCAAAGCTCTGCTTCTGTGTTTGATTTCTACCTTTTAGATGAAGCATTTTTCCTCCCATGTCTCATTAACTAGAGATGCAGTGCATCTACTCTTGGCAAAGAATTGCACGTTGGCAAAGAATACTTGCATCCAAATGTGTTTACACTTTGATCACTAAGACTCAGGAAGAAGGAAGGAGAGATTGTACTCATACCTTGTGTCCTACCACAAAGAGTGGGGATGCAACCAGGGGAAATTAAGTTTTCTATACTTTTTTTTCCCCCAAGGCATTTGCTCTTCTAGATAGCAAAATTAACAATAGTGAAGTACATATGGGAGCTAAACATGAGGTTTTCCTATGTGGTATTGGGTCCGGGAAATTATTTAAATGTACTGAAAGCTCACCAGTCAGGCCCAACCGTAAGCCTTTTCTTCTCCCAAATGCACAGTGCAGCAGCAGGTCCCTCTGCCTGCCCTCATGTGCCATGTGCCCAAGCTACTCACCATCTCAAAGGTGCTGGAATGGGCCCTCACCAAGTATAGCAGTGTCTTTCCTGTTCTGGGGAGTCCAGGATGAGACACAGGAGTCCATATGCAGTCTCAAAAATGCCAAATGAGGAAGGAGAGTGTTTTTTTGGTTTATTAAATAGGGGTTTTTTTAGTTAGCTTTTTACTAGATATTTTTTTAAAATTTGGGTTATTTTTTACTCTTGTTTTTTAATTGCTTCTTGGCTAGTCTTGCCAAAACACCCAAAAGTAGCAAAGAGGGGCAAAGGGAAGGAGAGGGCCTGGCATCCTCTGAGCTCCTACACAGGGGTGATGAGAGGAGTCTATTGGATTGGAGGTCCTTGGGGCCTGCAGGTGAGGTTTTTAGTCTGAAAACAGGAAGGCCTCTGGGGCATTGCTGTCCCTGGCTTGTTCTTGCCTCAGCTACCAAATGGGCGGTTGAAGATGAAGACAGGGCCGCCCTGGCACTGCACAAAGAATTGTTGCAGATCAGTTGTGACTCTAGTCAAGGCAGGACTGATTTGATATTGTCTACGTGCTCTTGAGGGGAGTGATTAGGATGAAGGTTGTGTGGGTACTTCTTCCCCGTCACCTGATTCCCATGTAACTGGAGCTGTGTAAAAGTTGTTGAGAGCTGTGAAGGAGGAAAGGAGGCATTTTTCTTTCCTGTACAGTAAGTAAACAACAGTCTGCAAACAGAAATCATACTGTTGTTGAAAGAAGGAAAATGGAGCTGGTTATGAAGGTGTTTCTGGTGATGGTTTGCTGTGTCTGTGCTGCTGTGGTGACAGCAGATCCCAACATGCCCCTATTTAACCTGTATCACTCCAGTCCCTTGTTTTCAGGGCATATCAAGAGACAGAAGGCAATACAGGCTTTGGAAGTGTCCACTGGTGACATGGGGAAGGTGTCACCTCTCTGCTGTTTCCTAGTTTCCCTTTGGCTCATGCTTTTTTTGTCAAGGCCACCATGCAGACTGAATCTTTGGAGGATTGTCTTTTCTTTGAGTTAGATTTTTACTAGCTTTTAAGAAAGAGAGAGAGAGGATGCAGTTGGGGAGGAGGTACTGAAGAGCGCTGTAATTTTCATTTAATGAAATCCATTGTGGATTATGGAGATCTCAGGACATCTCTTCTCTATTCCTACCATACTTGTTGCCATGGTGCCACATGACCAGGAGTAAAATAGGAGATTGATTTAGCTCTTAATGTGCTCTTAAAGCTTCTCTCCAGGGCATTTCCTAGGCCTGAGTTGATAGGCAAGCTATCTGTACTGGAAAATGTTCTGATATGACCACATTTGTGAATACTTAACCTGGTGCATCTGTAACTTTCTCAAAGAGATTAACTGAAGGATGTGTCTAAACCTATCAGTTTGATATAGTGGGTAGATTATAGGGGTATAATCATATTTCCTTTTTCATCAGCTTGCACTATTTCTTCTTTTCTTGGATACAGTTTTAAGTTACCTATGTTTTAAAGACTTGGACAATTTTTCTGAAGTCAAGTTATGTAAGAAATTGCACAGAACAATTAGTATTTGAGTGAATTAACTTTTACTCCTTTCTGAATACAAAACTGTGTTTGAATAGTATAGAATAAGGAAGAACAAGATATTGCACAAATTCTTGGGGGATATCTCACTTTATAGTCTCACTAGTAACATGAAGAGAGAGCTGATTCTGCCTGCCTGTTCACCATATGTCAATAATAATATTTATAAAACCCAAGTATTCAGTCCTATGGTTTAGACAGTTTCATAGCAATGTGTTGGTATTTAAAAATAGTGCAGCCTCTTCTCTTACCTCATTTCTTCTTTGAGATTGTCAAATATATTTTCTAAAAAGAAAAGAATTGGAAACTGTTCCAGCTGACTTGCTTTTCCTCTACTTTTATATACTGTGCTTCTCTAATAGAAAGATGAAAACTGATCACTCTGAAAGTATGTAGTGTAAAATATTAACAGGCTTTTGTGCATTATTAGAATAATTAAATATAGTCAAGAGACACTTCAGTGGAAACAGATCTTGTAAAATATTACAAGATTATATAGATAGCTCTATTTAGCCAGAGCTGCTAGGCAGCATGCAGAGTGCAGCATTGTAGCGGGTTGAATTTGCAAACCAGGCAGAAACACCAAAAAGTGTAGTGGTTTTGGTTTGGAATATGGATTACTTACTGATCTCTTTTGTGTGAGATAAAAATTAAAAGAAACAGAAACAAAGCAGGCACAAACTTTAAACAGTTGTGATACAAAGAAAGGGTTTTATTACTAATAGAATTAAAAGAGAAAAGAAAAAAAACCAAGAAAGTTAAAACAAATCTCCCCCCTCCTCCAGCACTTTTTTCTTTTCACTCAGCTTACACAAAAGATAACAGAACATGGGATTTCAGTCAGAGTTGTAGTTTTGGGAAAGTCTTTTTCTTATGCTTAAAGGGAAAAAGGGTTTTCCTTTGCTTTACGTGGTTCCCAAACTGCCACCAGCAGCAAAACCCGCCCGGAAAGAAACAATTTGTTGTGGTGTGGAACATCTCTTCTATGAAAAATCTCACAGTTCATCACATGGGGTTATTAATCTTTTATAAGGATGAGTTATTTTGGCCTGAACACAAAGGCTTTCTTCGTCACAAGTCTCTAAAAGCCCTTCACTGCTTCTACACAACCTGGCATGGGCACTCTTCACAATTTTCACGGGCCACACGTGAATTCTTCATCCCCCCATGTACTTTAAATGAATTAAAGAGACAGTTTGCGGTATTACAATTTTTTTACCATGGCATGCAAAAAGTATTTTTAAGCTGCGCGCGAGAAACGTGGCACCGCCCCTTTTTCTCTCGTTGCCATTTTCAGCTCCGTCCCGCATGACTCACTTTCCCTTTCCCTCTGACTCTGAAGCCGCCACGTTGAAGAGTGTTCTTGTTTTGGCTTTATGATAGAGAAAGCCTCACTCTTTTTGTGCTGCTGACTGCATGGTGTTTTCTTCAGTTCGGCACGGAGTGTCCTGGCTGTAGACAGGAGGCTCTGCTGGCTTTCGCTGGCTCCGCTGGCTCCGCCCTGAGAAGGGAGAGGGACCCGCCGGTCCCGGGAAGCCGTGCCAGATGAGTTTAGCTGTAAGGCAGTTCATAGCTGGCTCCAGCTGCCTGCAGCTCTGGGATAGTTCTCCCCGCCAGTGACCCAGAGTTCATGCTGCGGCGTTGAGAAAAGGGGAAAGAAAGAGCCAGGAGCCCCGGCCTGGCCTGGCGGGGCCCGGAGCCCCCCTGCCCCCCACCTTCCCGCAGGCTGGCCGGAACAAAAGAGAGAGTCCCGCCTTTCCACGTGGTTTAAATAGGTAAATTGCAAGAAGCGTCATTAGTCCAAAAAACTGTCCATCAACTCAGGGTCAACCCACAACAAGCATGATAATGTGTAGTGTAGGCTTTGAAGATGATTGCAGAAACAAAGTGCTCAAGATGGTCAGAGCAGAAATAACAGCTGTGTGTATCCCAGCCTCTAATCTGATTCAGATGCAAAACCAAGAAATGGATAAATATCTATCTTTGATTCTCTCTGTAATGAATTTCAGCATTATATCAGCCTAGCAACAAATGCACAAATTTATAATCCTCTAGTGTTACATATTTTGAGATCTGTCATGCATTAGCTATAACTTTTACCTATTAATTTTCAAAGTCACATGCTGTTGTGATACCTGTTGTTTGAAGTGACAAATAAGAATTTTTCAGTAGTGAAATCCTTTATTTTTTGCCATGTATGAAGTATTTTTCATCTCTGTTTCAGAGAAAATGATTATCCGAAATATGTGCAGAGGTCAGAGGATATGCATGTTCCAGATTTACACCTATAAAAGCGAAAGTAGTATCTGTGTGCTTGTAGGCATATGCACATTCTTGCGTTGCAGTCACTGACTCATTTGCCTGAACTGTGCCCTTTGCTTTTGTATTCCTACTGCAATAAGCTACACACAAAGTAGCCCATGCAGAGCAGTACGATGGACTTTTAGTCCAGAGGATGTAGTGAAAAGTCTGCTGTTCCCACAGCATTATCACACTCTTTACTTATGAAAGTATATTTCTATGCGTTCAGGTTCTTGTCTCTTGGTTGTATAGACAGAGACTTTTGTGCTGCTGGGAACTGACCAGAACTGCCAAAAAAAAAAAAGTGAAATAATTTAAAATTAGTTACTTTTCATCCATCATATAATTATTTGGAAAGCTGTTGACTATGCAACTGATTGTACTTATGGGTTGGGGAGAGGAGGTGGTTATAGGGGGTGAAGACCAAGGCCAACTGATATCATCAGTGTTGCAGAACTCTGGTGGTGGAGAGGCATCATTATGTGCCATCCATGGGACCAAGTAAGCACAGCAGTCTTGAGTCTCACAGTGATGGCCTGGGACTGGAATTTGAGCACAGCTACTAGAGGCAAGAGAGGAATGATCAAACTAGACTTAATGAGACATTCATAAAAAGGAGAATAGTAACTTATTTTTAAATGAATGCTGACCCATTTCTGAATCTTCTAAATCCTGAGCTGGTATGCTAACCTTGAGCTGTTCTTCCTCTGTTAATCTGTAGAGACCTGAACTGAGATAAAGAGAAAAGAAATTTGTATTGTGTGCTAGATCATGTTGCTGTTGTACTGAGAATGGCGAGAAACTATAAGACTCAAGTTCAGGAGAAATAATGGCATGAGCCCTTTATTATTCTACAGACCTGTTTTTATACCCTAGTTCGCTAAATGGCATGAGATCATTGGTCATTGATCATCTGCCTCCCGTACCGGTTGGCTAAAACCCACAACACCCACTTCAAAATATTTTTTCCAATGTGTACCATAACAACTCTGCAAAACAGACCCAGCTGCACAGATAAAGAATTAGTTTACAAAACCGTCTTCGCTGTTTTCATCTAGTCTGTGTGTGAAGGCAATGTTCTCACATAATATTGAGAAAAAGCTGAAGAATTTATCTTCTTTTAACTTTTTAGCATCCACAAGATCAGAACATTCTGGTATTTTAAACTGTTTCGGACATCCATGTCATCTTCAGAAAAAGTCTAAACAAGTGTTGTAATACTACTACTAATGATGATGATGATGATGGTGATGATAATTATAATAAGAGTAATGAAAACATGAAAGAGAGAGAAATAACACCCAAGAGAAACAAGTGATGAACAATACCATTGTTTACCACCTGCTGACTGATGCCTAGTCTGTCACCAAGTAGTGATCACTGGCTCCAGTTTATATATTGGGCATGACATTCTATGGTATGGAGTATGCCTTTGGGCAGTTTGGGTCAACTGTCCTGGCTATGCTCCCTCCCAGCTTCTTGTGCACCTGCTCACTGTCAGAGTATGGGAAACTCAGAAGTCTGTGATTTGGAGTAAGTACTACTTGTCAGCAACAAAATCATCAGTGTGTTATCAACATTATTCTCATATTAAACCCAAAACACAGCAATGTACCAGCTAAGAAGAAAATTAACTCTATTCCAGACAAAAAACAGGATAGCAAGTTTGCTTAACAAAAACTCATACAGGAATAGTTTGAATTAATAATAGCAGGGAAGTAGTGCAGGTTCTCAAAGGTCTTTATTTCATATATGCATCATATATACTAGGCAATTTTTTTTAACATGGTGATTTTCCACCATATGACTCAACTTTAAACATGCATATCAACCAGTTGAATCAAGTTACCTGATTCTGAGGCTTTAAATAGTCTTTTCACTTCCTTCTAAGAATTCCCTGTAAAAGAAAACAATTTAAGAAGCTTGTGCTTAATTGAAAAAGGAGTACTAATACTAATGTGTTCTTCAGAAAACATCTAATATTTGTCTTACCAAGGATTAGCCACCTGGCTTTATTTGCATCCCTCCCATTCCTGTGTTTGTGCAGAAAATCCTTCATCCTCTTCCCCATTCCTGAAAGAGGAATAATGTAAAGAGTTACATACAAAGGCATTGCTGTCAGTAATTTGCAGATAGATGACAAAAGAAACTGGAGTGTGTCTGATGCTGGTTTTTGTGCTTCTCTTTCCTTGCTGCTCTCATTGTGATGCTATCCAAAAGGGAATTTAGAGCTCTAGTGATTGAGATGGTGTTGGCTACCGATATGTCCTGTCACTTCCAGCAAATCAAAGCTATGAAGAATGCTTTGCAGCAACCAGAAGGGTGAGTCACTTCACAACATAGGTCAGTGAGGGGGCTGCATTTCAGCTGGTGCTTTGTCAATGTATTTAACTTCAAAAGCACCTGTCCAGAGGCCCTCTCTTTCTTTGATATTCACAACAATTTTCTTTCTGCTGTTGAATTTTGAATGAATTCACTTAGGAAGGGATGGGCCCATGCCTACATGAACATCTATATTCTGTGCTGGTGGCCCAAAGCTTTCAAATGTCACCGTTGTTGGGACCAGCCTCACTGAGCATTTCTCTGGTGGGTAACATCAAGGACGTGATTCATTTGAGTGACCTCTACAATTGAGTATGACTGAAGTTTGTAACACCTGCAGAACATAACTTGCACTTTGCCCTTATGCATATGGTATCAACTGTCACCCCTGGAAGTGGCCTGCTTCATAACCAGAGAACAGATGAAAACTTGAGATCCACTGAGGGAAGGACTGGGAAATAACAGATGGAGCAGTATGGGGGAAGCCTTTTCTTCTTCCCAGTATGCCACTGGGAGCTGTAATATTTTGTCCGCAGCTCTTCCCCAAAGAATTCCTTCTATATTGCTCTGAGCGATGGTCAATTTTTCACCCTGGACACAGTTATGTCCAGAGCCTCCCAGAATTAAACCTGTATCAGAATTATGCCTATATCAGAATTACACCTGTATCAGAGCAGGGTATGGCTAGCCACCTGATCCTCTCAGAAGCTACAACTGTTTCAAACATTTCAACCATTTTGGATAGCCAAAAAGTGGAATTAAAAAATGAGACCACCCATTCCAAGAAAGCATTACTGGGTTCTTGGGCTAGCCTCCTAGGTTATGGTTGTAAGAAATCACCGGCCTTTTTCTCTGTGAAGTCAGGATTCCCTTCTGTTCTCACACTAATCTTCTATCAGTCAAACATTTATCAGTTATTGTGTAGACTTGTCACAGCCCAAGAGATCCCCACTATTCATTACAGTGGGATGATAGGAACCATCTTCTCTTCTAAACTTGCATAAAACGCAGCACAGATGAAATGGGGAACAGAACAGCTCTTCAAGACTGCTAGTGAGGACAAGCAAGCCTGGAAAGTTGCTGAGCAAGGCTGAGCAACATTTCCTTTTGCATGTCTTAGTATCTCTTTTAAAACAGGAATTGTGTATGTTGGAGAAATAAGACAGTCTTTCAGAGTTGTCTGATTTTATGATTAGAGAAACCACTAATACCCTGGCCAAAGATTCTAATTACCTTATTTTCCTGTAGGTAAGATTTTTGTCGTTCTTTGCTGCAAGAGCAGACAACTAATTTTTTTGATCCTTTGGGTTTTCAGAATTGACAAGCCGAAAGCCCTATCACTGTTATTACATACAGCAGATATCAGTCATCCAGCCAAGGCCTGGGATCTCCATCATCGCTGGACCATGTCTCTGCTAGAGGAGTTCTTCAGACAGGTAAAGCTAGGGAAGTTCTTTTCTTTTCTGCAGCTGAGAGGGAGTGTGTAGGAAAGGAAGGAAGTAGGAAAATATGAACACAGGTACTTTCCTTTTTCTCTGATGTTTGTAAGAACCTCCTAAATGGTATGAAGCTTTCTCCTCTAGCACCATTAGCACTGGCTATTATGCCTCTTAGGAAGCTAGTGACTGATACAATCCCTATAGATAAAAACGTTACCTACATAGTAGAAATCCTAATTTGGGAAGATAGCATGTCTTTCAGATTAGAAAAACATGGAATATATGTCACTCTACTTGGCTCTAGAACCATAAAACCAGATTTGTGTAGCTGTACTTTATAGAATTCTACTTACATTGTTGTGATGGATGTGAAAAAGTCTTACTTTGCCCTTACTTTAAAAGAAGTGAACTGATCAAAATTATAGTTCATAGTGGACCACCTGTTGACAGACCCACAAATCTAGACAAATCACTGAGCTCTGTGTGATGGCTACAAGGTCCCCAAGTGATTAATAAAAAGCATTTAAAGAATTAAAAAACCAACCAACCAACCAAAAACAAGTAAAAGCAAACAGATCACTTAAGGAGTGTATGGGATACTTTTCCCCAGTATGAATTACTAACCTAAGCAGTGCTAGCACTTAAGTGCTTATTTTTCCTCCAAAGTCCAATAACTTCTTGTTCTATAGTAAATCTAAATGCAAAAGGGAAAATATGACAATTCTTTAAAAGTTCTGACAATTTCTAAAAATGGTATCTGTTTTTAAAGGCACTGCAGTAATCCCTTTTTTTTTACAAGGGTATTACAAAAATTTGCTTTGAAATTAATCCTTTGGCTTGTTTTTCAAACCAAGAATCGGTTTACTGGGTGGAAGCAGATAGATCATATCTGCATCTGATTCTGTCTTGCCACACAGGAGGGTCAGGCAAGTAGGATGATTTTAACATGAATTTTCGGGAAAAATCTGTGCATATTTATGATTTTCTAGCTCAAAGTTATGCTAAATGTTTTAAAATACATGAGTGCCAAAGACTTGTGAGGGAATTAAGACTGCCTCACACTAAGATGTGAGACCACAAAACTTCCATGTTTGGATTTATTTTACTCATGTTATGAAGACAAAACTACTGTTTTATATATTTTAATTTCAGCCAACTTCTACTTGAATTTTGTATGACAAATGACAACACTTTTAGATGAAGATATATATAAAACTCATATTCTAATTCCAAATTCAGACGCAGTGTTTGTTTCCTCTTCAGGAAAACCATTAAGCTTACCATGAAGCATAGATTTGTGATCATTGAAGTTATCTAGTACGAGATCAATGAGGACATCCCTACTAGACATTAGAAGAAAAACGCACATGCTTCTCACAAATTGATGTCCTAGTTCTGGCCTGGACAGGGTTAATTTTTGCAGTAGCCAGGAGGTGGCATGGCTAGGATCTGGAGGTTATTCTACTCCATCTCATTTCATTTTCCAGGGAGGGAGGAAGGGCTGTCTTCTGGGTTGGGGTAGTGTTTGGTTATCATCTCCATGTGAATCACCACTTCTCTCTTGAATGCTTTTTTGATTCACAGTGTTGATATTACTGTCCTTTTCTTATCTCATTGCTGTTTTCAGTAGATTATTGTTATCTCAACTGCCAATCTTTATCTTTTGTGCTTCCAATTGTCCTCTCTATCCAGCTGCAGGAGGAGGGGGAGGGAAGGGGGAAGAGAGGAGTGAGCAGAACATGGTTTGGAGTTTTTTGGTGGGAGAACTAAATTGAAGAATACCATTCCTAAACCAAAACAGCCTAGTTTGGCACCCATTGTGGGACTCAAAGAGTTGAGATAACAACAGATGTAGCCACAGAGTGTTGGAAACAAAATTGATCTAAGCATTAATTTTACTAATAAAGCCACTGGTCACAGTGTTGCTTGGTCTTCTCACAAGGCTGTGGTACCAAACCCTGTATATACTTCACATATGCACTGTGTCCACCATGGTGTTCTTTTCCATGAGCAGGGAGAGGGATCAGGATTGCTTTATTGCTGTACTATGTGATAGGCTTTGCATAGTGAAGGTTCTCACAACAAGAGGAAGAGGCAGGGCCATGAATCGCCCCAAACCGGGCCAAGAGACACTTCAGAGACAGAGTCAGAGAAGCGGGCATTTGCTTTATTCGGTGCCGGGTGCGTGGGGGATCGCTTGTCCTAACACATGCACACAGCACTCCATACAGTCCAGTATTATGGGTAAAATTTATGAGTATTTATCACATTCCTTGGGATAGGAGTGGTCACACAAATTACTTCTTGGAAGTCATTAATATCATTAACATACGTGCCACGCATTCGCTGTATATCCTGGTGGTCACACTGAGGAAGGCTCCTCTTCTTCCTTGGAGTTCTTTCTGATGAAGATTAGTAGTCTTTGTCACAATGCACTTTTCACCTTTCTTTCTGGAGCATGCGCAGTCCTTCGTTGGATGATTCAGCAGTTTTTGTGCTGGTTTCAAACAGGTTCTGTTCCTCTTATCTTGACAAGATTAAGGCGAATCCTGCTTCTTAGGTTTTATGATTAACATTTGCTCTCTCTTAATAGTTAGCTCATGCTTTCATGAGTTAACTATTGACCAACCCCTTTCTCAGACAGAGATAGTTGCCCGATCCCTATTCCCAGGTGAGCTGCAAGATATGTGAAAATTCTTCAGCTGCCAGTTGGGCGAGCCCCTGGTGACCTGCCTGGTCCAGTGCTGGGATATTGTGGCCCATATTATGAAACTAGGTAGATGGCAGTGAAGCCATGCAACTGGGATCCCTGTCCCGGGATGTGGGCATTGACAAAGGCATTGGGAAGAGGACAGAAACTCTTAGCCTCTGGAGCAACTCCCATCAAGTGTGAGAGAAAGGTATTCATTCTCACAAGTATGTTCTAGTAGCGTGCTCAAGCAGAGGGAAAGCTGTGGAGAAATGTATCCGGTACCTGAGAGAATTAGCCGTACTGGAGGTAACCTATAAGGATTCAAAAAACAGATTCAGATCAGGTCCAGCTGACACAACCCATGTGGCAGAAGTTTGTCTGGAGCGCACCATTGTTGTGCGCCAACTCATTAGCATTGATCTCAGTGAAAGAAAGAGAACAAAGAGGGCTTCAAGTGACTACACAACAATGAAATAATTTCTTTCCTCCTTACCAAACTGTGCCTCGCCTGTGGAAAGACTGTCCAAGACTGCAGACAGACTCAAAAGATTCAAGCATGCTAGAGAGGAAATGTCTTATGCCCCTCCAGTATGGACCACAGTCTCTGCTATTGGAAGCATGCACTCGCCGGCTTGAGAGAAAGGGCACACACCATGAGATAACCTGCGGCGTTACGTGACCACAGAGAAGACATGAGAAAGTGGGATGGAAAACCTACCTCTGCCCTAGCAGCACAGGTGTGTGAGTTGAGAGGAAGGACAACCACCACAGGAAATTCTTCAAGGATAAATGCCGCTCCAGTTTCCAGTGGGCAAGTCCTCAGACACAATGGAAGGGCTGATGTTACTTCTGATCCTCTTGAGAAGATATCCACTTCATATTTACAAGACATGAACAATGACTACTAAGACTAGAACTAGAGGGGCCCTGCCTCCAGCAGGAGGAAAGGGACAATTGGATCTATTGGACTGTGTGGATCCCATCGCCTGGTCCATCAGACCTGCAACAGCATGAGGCTTTAGTTGACACTGGCACACAATGTACCCTGATGCCATCAAGATCTGTAGGGGCAGAATCTAACTCTATTTCTGGGGTGACAGGGGGATCCTAACAGCTGACTGTACTGGAAGTTATAGTGAGCCTGATTGGGAACAAAACGCAGAAACACCCCATTCTGATGGGCCCAGAGGCCCTGTGTGTCCTTGGCATAGGTTAACTCAGGAGAGGGTATTTCAAGGACCCAAGAAGGCATTGTTGGGCTTTTGGGATAGCTGCTGTGGAGACAGAGGAAATTAGACAGCTCAACACCTTGCCTGGTCTCTCAGAGGACCCGCCTGCTGTGGGACTGATGAAGGTTTAAGATCAACAGGTATTGATCACTACCACAACAGTGCATACTCAACAATATCACACCAACCGAGACTCTGTGACACCTATCCATGAGATTATTCGTGAACTGGAGAGTGAGGGAGGAGCAAGATTCACTCACCCTTTAATAGTCTTATATGGCCAGTGCATATATCCAGTGGAGACTGACAGTGGACTACTGTATCCTGAACAAAGTCACACCATGACTGAGAGCTGCTGTGATGAACATGTTGGAACTTGAGGACGATCTGGAGTCCAAGGCAGCAAACTGGCGCCACCATGTACATTGCTAATGCATTTTTTTCCATTTCTTTGTCAAGAAAGTGCAGGCCACAGTTTGCTTTTATCTGGAGGGGTGTCCAATACACCTGGAGCTGATGGCCCCAGGAGTGGAAGCACAAACCTATTATTTGCCATGGACTGATCCAGACTGAACTTGAAGAGGATGAGGCTCCAGAACACTTGCAACATGTTGATGACATTATTTTGTGGTGCAACACAACAGAGAGTTTTTGAAAAAAGAAGATAATCCACATCCTCCTGAAGGTAGATTTTGCCATAAAGCAAAGTCAAGACACCTGCCCAGGAATATCAGTTTTTAGGAGTGAAATAGAAAGATGGATATCGTCAGATTCCAATTGACATGGTCAACTAAATAGCAGTTATGTTCCCACCAGCCAGCAAGAAGGAAACACAAACTTTCCTCAGTACTGTGGGTTTTTGAAGGATGCATATTCCAGATTACAGTCATATTGTAAACCCTCTCTATCAAATGACACAGAAGAAGAAATATTTTAAGTGGGGTCTTGAACATCAACAAGCTTTGTAACAAATTAAATAGGAGATTCCTCGGGAGCCATAGGCCCAGTTAGGACAGGACAAGATGTGAAAAATGTGCTGTACACTGCAACCAGGGAGAATGGTCCTTCCTGAAGTCTCTGGCAAAAGGTACGCTGGGAGACTTGAAGGTAATCCCTGGGATTCTGGAGTCTGGAATACAAAGGATATGAGGCCTGTTACACCTCTGAAAAAGAGGTACTGGCAGTTTATGAAGGAGTTCTAGCTGCTTCAGAAGTGATTGTCACTTAAGGACAGCTCCTCCTGGCACCCAGATAGCCAGTGCTAGGCTGGATGTTTAAAAGGAAAGTCCTTTTCACACATCATGCTTCAGATGCAATGTGGAGTAAGTGGGTGTCTTGGGGAGACTTTATGATGTGTATCCCCTATCGCTGCTCTATGCCCAGAAATTAATTTTGTGCTTGTCTGTGCCTTTAAACTGAGCCTGAGCCGGGGGAGAGAGAAAAAAACCAAGCGAACTTTTCAAAACAATTGTTCAAGGACACAGATACATTCCCCTGCTGCAGCAGCAAGAGCGGATGGAAGTACCCTTCATGCTTTTCAGCCAGTTTTCAGCTCCTTTTTCTCTGGAGGGAGACAGAGAGTTGAACTTTGTTTTCCTGGGTCTTTGGTTTTTCCCTTCTTCTCTTCTGGACTGTTTCAACATCAGAACACATCGGGAGAATTTTCCACTGAGGTCCCGGAGGTGGGCCCACACCGACCCAGCTCTGAGGAGGAGGGAGACCACACCTACAGAAGGACTCAGAAAATCTTCCCAGGTTTCTCTCTACAACGAGAGGTTTCATTATTTAGCATTATTATCCTTTTCTTGTGTGTTTGTTAAATAAATAGTTCTTATCTCTTTCACTTTCCTCCAAGGAAAATTTCTTTTCCCCGAACCGGATGGGGGAAGGGTGGTTGTAACCTGCCTTCTATCAGAGGATATTTACCTCCAAATTTGGCCAAACTGGCACAGTGGGTTGGACTGATCACTCAGAAAGCTCAAATAGAAACCCCTAATTGCCCCGGGATATTGGCCTGAAGTCAAAATCACAAATCATGACTTGGCCTCAAGGCAAAAATTTTGGACTATCGTCATTGGAGGAGGAAAAGATGATATGTGCTGAGGACGTCCCACCATATATAATCAGCTACCAGAAAATGAAAAGTGATATGCACTCTTTACTGATGGTTCTGTTGTATTGGAGGAATACACCAAAAATCAAAAGCTGCTCTATGGAGTTCTATGTGATGAGTTGCAGAAATCAGACAAGGTGGATCCAGGCTGCAGAGCTGTAAGATATCCAGCTGGCTTCAGATATTGCTGAATGAGAGAAATGGCCGCACTCAACCTCTACACTGACTTGTAGATGGTAACAAATGCTCTGTGGGGATGGCCCTCAGACCAACGGTAAAAGACCGGTTGGCTGTGTGGAGTAAACCCATCGAGACTGCTGATATGTAGCAAGGCATTGCTGGGTGGGTTGTAAAACTAAGTAATGTAGATGCAAGTGTACCTAAGAATGGGGCTACTGAAGAGCAACTCAGCAATGGATAGGTGGATCGAGCTGCCAAGATTAAAGTGTCTCAGGTGGATCTGGATTGGCAGAATAAGGGTGAATTATGTCTGGCTTGGTGGGCCCATGATGCCTCAGGTCATCAAGGAATAGATGCAACAGGGAGGAGATGGGCTTCTGATTGAGGGTGGACCTAACCATGGGCTCTATCTCTCAGGTTATCCACAACTGTGAAATATGCACTGTAGTCAAGCAGGCCAAGCAGATAAAGCCTCTGTGGTATGGAGGGCAATGGTTGAAATATAAATATGGGGAGGCCTGGCAGATTGATAGCATCACACTTGGGCAAACCCACCAAGAAAGTGCTATGTACTTACAGAAGTAGAAACAACCACTGGAGATGTGGTCTCACACCACTACCTGTAATGCCATCTTGGGCCTTGAAAAACAAGTCCTATGGCAACATGGCACCCCAGAAAGAATTGAGTCAGACAACGGGACTCATTTTAAAAATCACCTCATAGACACCTGGGCCAGAGAGCATGCTATGGGGTGGGTGTATCATACTCACTATCATGCACCGGCCTCTGGGAATATTGAATGGTACAATGGGCTGTTAAAAACCTACTGAGAGCAATAGGTGGTGGGATGTTCAAGCATTGGGATCTACATTTTGTGGAGGCCATCTCGTTAGTCCACACTAGAGGCTCTGCTAATTGAACTCCCCCCCACCCGATTAAAACCTCCATGTACCATAGAAGAAGACAAAGTCCCTGTGGTGCATATGAGGAATATGTTTGGAAAGACAGTTTGGCTTAGTCCTGCCTCAAGCAAATGTGGGATTGTTTTGCTCAAGGACTTGGGTGCACTTGGTGTGTAATGCAGTGTGACGGGGAAACATTATGTATACCTCAAAGGGATTTGATTTTTGGGTGAGAACAGTCTGTAATGTTGCATTGTATAATATTGGTTGCTGAATGACACTGCCACAGTATGCCATAACCACCATGAACAACGGATATTGATTGCTCCGGATACACCAGTTGTGAGCTCCTGATGCAGCTTGCAACCACCCAACAGCGCACCAGCCCTTCTGCCTTGGAAGACACCTAGGATGGATAGAATCCACAGTCATGGACTAAATGAACTCAACAGACATCTTGGAGGGATGGCCGTTGACTACAGAAATTATAACAGTGCTTTTAAATACATACTATATATATATATAT
>VZRS01006234.1:0-88854 GCA_013398055.1 Ifrita kowaldi
TATGTATATATACACACACAGACTTATTTGAATAATGCACTTCTTAGCTCCTCACGTGCCTTTCCCTCCAGAAGTTTGAATTCTGGTAACTTCAAGACCTTGTTCTTTGGATGTTACCTTGCCTTGCTGCCTTCAAGTGGGGTAATTCCTCACAGTGAAACTCTGTGGGTGTTTTTATGTGTGTGACTAATAGTTGAAAAACTCTTGACTGCAACTGAAGCAGGCAAAGTCATTATTACAATATTGTTTCTGTGTATAGATGGACAAGATACCTAGCAATTAGTAGTATTTATCTCTGCATTTGCCAAGCTTATCTCTACTGATGGCACCTATGAGTTAAATTTCCTTTTTTTAAAGGATCTTGCAGCGTTGATTAGGAAGGTGCAATATAAACATGCACTGTGCTATACTGGTTTATATCCTTGAATTAGTCATTCTCACTTGACCTTCACGTTTGGGTCTTTTGAAGTATTTTGGTGATTAGTCATTGTATTTTAGTTTCCTGCAGTGTGTTTTACAGTTGACCTTCGTGGCTTCCTTTAGTTTTGGGTTGTCAGCTTTGCCTCCATAGCAAGTGTATCAACTGGTTTTGTGTTGCTAGAAACTAAGATAGGTCTCATTAATGCCAGGTTTGTAATATATCTCCAGTTAGGGATATTTTGTATCTGTACACTTTAAACATTCCTTGTAAAAAAGCATTTAAACAGATGGTGTCTAAACATGTAATTAAATGATTACTGAGGCCTGTAGGATTAGCTGTGCTTAAAATTAAACATTTGCCTATCTCTCTCTTTTTTAAAATTGGGACAAAAATATCTAGGATATTGGAAAACTGAACACTTAATGTTTTAGTGTTCATTTTCACAAGGAACTTCCTTACATTCTTGAAGAGAAGTTCGTTGTGATATTTACTTTCTGACATCTGTATTTTTGAAAATCAATTTGCTCTTACTGTGGTTCTTTAGATTTAAGGATCAGTCCCACAGTGATAAATGTAATTTTTGTCTTTTTGATGTTGCTTTTATGCTATAATTGTGCAGTGTCATATCAGCACAATATAGAATGCAGAGCAGCTAAGGGCCACTTGTCCTCTTGATGGATTTATTACTCTTTATAGTCAACTGCCTTAGTAAAATAAAACACTTAAGTGATGTGAAGAATATATTTACTCCTATTCCACTGTCTCCATGGAGAAAATGTTCTGTCCTATAACAAATACAAAGACCCTTAGAGCAGCTGTTCTGAGTGGAATGAGTGAAGTATCTTTGATGGCATCCTTTACATTAAAATGCACCATGGTAAGGTGACTTTATTTAGCTTCTTCTATCCCTATGTTTTGGTATTCTCTTGTCACTTACTAAAACAGAATGGATGAGTGAGGGCTAGCCAGTTGCTTTCTGGAATAATTTGTGATGTTCAGTGTTGTGCCTCCTTAAAAAAAAAAGGAGTAAAACATGAAACAAACTACATGGAAAAATTGATTTTGCTAAGCTCTTTGTTCCTTTGTTCCTTTCTGAAACAGCTTTTCTTAAGCCCTTTTACATAGTTCATTGAGAACGTGAGTAAAGCATTCTAACTTAGCCAGCATGAGATTTGGACATTTATATTACACAATATCACTGCATGTGAAGTTGCTTGGTTAATGCAGTTAATGGTAATAACTGTATAACCAAGAAATTAATAAATGCTCATTTGAATTTTTTTTTTTCATGAAAAACCTTTTAAAATTTATTGAAATGTAATTTTTTTCCAGGTTTTACTATGGAAATATGTATACTTTTCAATTGAAACATATCAGTGTTTTTTATACTTATATATTTCTGTGTATACATGAATGCAAATGGGTTGACTTGTTCTTACTGTTTTTGAAAAATATTTGGCTACAAGAAACAAGATTCTGTTTTCAGCTAGCATTTAGTCAACTCTAACCTACTTCCATTATTTTAAAAATGCAGGTTTCCTGTACGTTTAGTGATTAGACCAATATTTTAAAGATAGGTTAATAACCTTTTTTGTTCAGATTTCTGTAATCAGCAAAAGTAGCCCTCTCTATGAAGACTTTCAAAAAACATATGTCATCTTGATAAGTTTCCAGCTTGATGACAGCATACTTGATGACCTCAGTTCAGTTTTTAGTAGGCAGACGTTCTCAGCAGCAAAAAAAAGCCCCAACTGCAGAAAAAAACCAGAACCCAGTCATCCTTAACTGTGTTTTCTTTTGGTAGACTGAGGCACATAGACACTTTTGTAATTCTCACACTTTGGGTGTAATATGCAAATGCTTATTCTGAGATCTTATAGACTCTTATTAACCATGAAAAAAATATTGAGGAAAATGAAGTGTAATCGCATTTAAAAAACGCCCAACACAACCAACAAACCCAAAGTATGTGTATGAATATAACTTGCTCCCATTTGAATTCTCACTGAAATAGTAATTTCTGTTTTGAACAACTTAAAAAAAATGTTTTGTGTGCAATTATATGTAATTTTTTCATGCATAGAAATGCTCAGACTGTTGCTCCATGGGAAACTTGAGAGATCAAAATGTCTGTGCTTGGTGTAGCTATATTTCTGAAAAATCAGAGTTTTTTCTTCCCAAGAGAACAACAAGCATCTGCCATTAACAGCCACTGGTTGTGGTGAGCAGCTGGGCAAATAGAGCTGCTTTGAAACAATGTAGGTATGAACCTAATGTCAATTATTCATAAATTCAATTGCTCCAATATATTAATTTTTTGCCAAATTAGTTTGAGATTAACAATGTGTAAATGTTAAAAGCCTTGGCATCTTATAATTTCCTTTATCACTGTCCTAATAAATTCAACACTGGTTCTCAAAAACCACAGTAATTTGGTATATGCTTAGATTTACAGTCTGGCTTTATATCTCTAAACTAAGTCAGGCTTTCTTTGCTTGACTTAACATTTTCAAATATTTAGTCAGCTCTTTACCCTGCATAATTCATACTTATGCCCACTGAGTATGAGCAGAGAAAAACCAGAGGAATATGGTTTGGTCTTGTCTGGAGTGAAGTCTCATGCTTCTCACAGTGTTTGTGTGTGTGGTGCTCTATCTGGCCCAGGTCACTGGAAGTTCAAGGTGATGTTGGTGCTTAGTGCTGCTTAGACAAACCTCGAACCTCCCAGAAAGACGCACAAAAAGTTGCCAGTTTGAGTGGAATACTGGTAGTGAGAATGGGATGGAGATTAATTTCATAGCTCTGTGCTGAAATGGAATTTGTAAACATTCACGAGCTAGAGTTAACTGTGTTAAGTAAGCAAACTGCAGCTGAAATTCAGTGGAATCAATTGTGCTTCATTTGCATCTGCTTTTAAGAGACCTTCAGAGACTCTATTAATATTATTATGAAGTTAGTGCCTGCTTGCTTCAAGTGGGAAGAAATGTGAAGACTTCTAGTGGGAAAAAGTCTTTGAACAGCTTCTTTACATAATATGAAGGCATATTAGGACCCAGTGTAGTGGAAAGGAAATGAACTTTTGGGTTTTGTATTAAAACAGATGGTCAATTCTAAATAATACTGTTGTTTTGTTTACTTCCTCTTGGAAAGCTCTGTTGAGTTAGAGAGAGAGACGTGATACACAAAATTTGGGTTTGGAAAGGATGACTGTTTTGTTTGTAACAAATGTTAACTGGAAGCCTACACAGAAATAAGGCTATTTTGAGCAAATGCATTATAATGTTAAGGTTAAAGGCTAGCTGGGGACTGGAGGGCTGTGATTACAGTATCCTGCTGCTATTGATCTTGCTCTCTCACTCTTATTTTTTGGGCCAGTTATGCAAGACCCCATTTCTGTAGTAAATTCAGGGTAGGCCAGTGACAGCAGGATGCTGTTAGAAAGCATGTGATTCTGCTAACCCTGTGCCTGTTCATTCACTCAAAAATGTTAAAGAGCTTTTGAAGTCAATGAAAGCTGCACAGATAAAGTTGTGTTATCTTTAGATTTCCATCTACATAATCAGAATACTCAAAGTAGTGTTGTTTATTCTAAATTTTGGGTGTCTCTGCCTTGTTTAAGCAAACTTGCAGCTGAATTTACATGTGATTTCTCTTTGATTCTGCAAGTTAAGAATTTAACCCTAGAATCATGAGTTGAGAATAACAACTTTTTGTGCTTCTTGGTTCTGCCATTAACAGATTAACACCCTGGAGTTAATGAAGTCTTCTCCAGGTCCCATGCAGCAAATCTGACAGCAAAACCTAAAAATGCCAAAAAAATTACTCAGAAATCTGATTCTTAGTATTTTCAATACCATTATTGGTATGCCCTTTTCCCCCTCAAGACCTTTCTATCAAATTAATTTTCAACTATTGCTATGATTTTCTCTGCCACAGTGTGCAGCTTCTTTCTTCTTGTTCCGTGTCTTCATTCCCAGTATCCCAGGAAAACAGGATGACCTTGAAACAATTTGTTATTACTCACAAGTGACTTGGCAAAACACATTTTGAGCATAAGGCATTCTTTTCTTGCAACAGCTTAAAATAACTACTTGAGCCACCAAGCTTGGGAAAGTATTGATACTGGGAAAAAAAACCCATCACGTAACAACCTGTGATTATTTTCTGTTAAAAAATTCAAAAACTTCAGTTTTCGAACAATGAGCTCTTGATGTCATTTGCTGTTTGGTAGCGGTTTTTATTTTCATTATGCTTTTAGAGACTGACAATTTTTTATTACTGAAATTCTGAAAAATTGGTCAAAACAGAATGTGTCCATTTAAACCAGTTTTTTTTTTTGCATTAACACTATTGACTCATTACTGGGATGGCCACATGATGATTTTTAGGTCTGTCTTGCTGATGGATCTAAAATAGAAAATCGAAGTATTTACACAGCCTTTATTGCCAGCTAGTATTTAATGAAGACATATTTGAAAACAACATACTCAAAATATAGATATTATCCTCTATCAAAGAATGGAATTTAAATGCTTGTAGTATTTCTAATAGTGAACTAAATTTTAATTTCACAGTGTTTATGGATGTGAGACTAAAATCCATGGAAGCAAGGAAATACAGGTCATAATATATGAATATTGGAACGTGCATTTTTCAATCCCTAATAGATATTAGATGTAACTAAATGTTGTCTCCCAACTGTAGTTGTTAGTTTTTCACCTCTTTCAGCACTGTTCTTCAAACTGTTAATCGCATCATCACTTAGTTTTTTCTAGCTGTGTGGTGACAGCATTTGCATTCATGATTTGCTGTTTATTTTTGGGATAAATTGCAATATCCCAATTCCTTTCCTGTAATACTGAAACAGTTGTATCGATGCACTAAGAACTCCCAGGTAGATGAGGACTGACATTTGTAAATTCATAAATCAGTTTCCATGGAGATCTGAAGAGCTGCAGGTAAATCTGACTTCTGAAAAATTGAATATCTCGGTGAAAATTGTTCTCTGAGGAATAGTAGGCCCAGGCATGAATATGATGTACTGGGGACGATCATGACAGTGTTGTCAAGAAAGTCATATCTCACAAATGTGCCTGTATTCTCAGCAGAAAGACAGACCTGAGCAACAGTGACTGGGTTAGTGCAGTCAAAAAACTCCACAGACTTGGCATGGAATAAGAGGAAGGGTTTTATGGATGTGTAACTGGTTGGAAGATGAAAAATAGAGCATGTATTGTTCAATATATTTGCAATTGTTCTGAAAGAAGAGAAGGGAGATTTAAATACTGGAGTGACAAATTCCATTGTTGTGTGGGAAACTGAACATTGATGGTGAATGCTGGTCATGAAGGGTTGCAGAGGCATCCAGGGAGTAGACAATAACATGGTGGATATAATATCATTTTGGCAAAAGTGATGTGCTTATGGAGAGAGACTGCTTTAACTGAATACACAAACTAATGAGTTCTGAGCTAGCTCTTACACTAGGGAGAATGTTTCTGATTTTGCAATAGACCTCTGGATGCAGTGGCTTACGTGCAAGGTACATAAGCAGGTCTAAGAAGGCTTCCAGCAGTTTGCCCTGTCTCTGCCTCTCCCCCATATTTTCATCCCAGTCCTGCTGCTTGGGTCATGAGGCTCTGGCACTCTTTGGACCCCATCTCATAGCAGATTTATTCACTCAAATGGCAGAAGACTCTTCCTTGGAAAACTAACTGAGTATTTTTCTGCTATTTCATCAATATTTTTATTTCATCAATATTTTAAGTTCACCAAAGGACCTGGCAAGCTGAGGAGGAAAGGGAGAGGACTTTGCTGCTGGGAGTGGTTGAGGTATGAATGAAGAAGGGGAAAAATGGTAACATAAGTGAGCTGAGACCTTCGTTTTCAGTGCAGCAAGGCTGCCAGTGGCTGTCGAGCTGCCAGAGTGGTCCCTGCAGTGCAGCAAGGGGTGGAGAAGAGAAGGGGTGGGGGGATCTCTCTGCTGTGTGTGCTGGTGGTGAGCCCTCTGCTTCCTCCAGCCACAAACCAGGCAACCAAAAAAGATTTTGTAGAAATAGCAAAAAGCACAGAGCAAATGGCAACACTGACTCCTGGTACAGATTAAAGTCCTCCACCGACAGTGTCTAAATGGACCAGGATCTCAGCCTTGGAAAGACATTGTAAGAAGCAAACTATAGATAGCTGTAGAATCAAAGGTGATATTTAGGAGTGGTTCTTTGTTTTTTTTCTGTGCGTGATCAAGTGAAACTCTCTTAAGAGTAGCTGTCTGCAAAAGGTTTCCAAACTTTCCTTGGCCTTAATTTTCATGCTTAATCAGAATATCTGTGATGTTTATCAAATGCTGTAGATGCTTCACAAAGTTTTGGGGTATATGTTTTCTCTTGAGGTGTCATGGTTTGCAAGCACATAATACTGAATTCTCTGCTTATTTTACCTGTTAAAAAAGGTGATGCTTGTAAATCAGGGACACTGGTAATTTAAGTAGGATTTCAGTTTGTGAGAAAAAGTTTCTTTAATCTAAACTTTGGTGAAAACCACAGTGTGTTTTTAAATGATGATGGGCTCGGTGTCTTAATATTAGCAAAACTGGAGGTCAATATGTGGCTATGGATAATGACTTCTGCAGTATTATAGAGACATCACAATTAAGAGAGACTTTGTACTAAAGATATTTAATAATGGATCTTTTCTATATCTTGTAATAATTACAGATTCACTGGTTAGATATAGCTGTAGATAATATAAAGCTGTGTTTTCTAATTCTTCACAGTGTAAATTTTCACAAAAATGTGCAGTGAATCTAGAATTAGGCCATTATGGCTAATAAATACTAAATATTCTGATAGCTTTTGGTTAATTTTAGCAATATCACTGTGTACTAGAGGTGTATTATTCATCCTACAACAAAGGAAGAAGTTGCAGGAAACATTGGTTATGGGAATTCATTAACACTACACTCTTACTCCTTGAATTCAGCAGGTCTTAAAAGAAATGCTGTTCCAACTTCACAGATATTTCCTAACAGTGGTGGTGAGACTCATACACTAGAGGACTGACCCGTATTAGAGCTTAATTATAGTAATGGATAATCCTGCAACTATAAATTATTCACAGTTGTTTTGTATGTGAAGTAGCATCATGAATAAAAAAAGGAAAAGTTTCTGGAAACGACCCTGGACAGTGCCTAAGTTTGTCAAAAGGTAGTTTTCCTCCTTCTCTTTCAAGGTGGACTAAATCTCAGTGTTAGGTTTGTAGAGCTTGGCCCTTTGGATATGTTTTGCTTAATGGAAATCAACAGCAGCAACTCTTGGGGCTCTACACCCTTGTAGAGTTCCTTGACTAATACCTTATGCAAGAGAAACATCCCTACCTAAACACAGTCCTGGTACAAAAGTTGCCATCTCAGCTGTCTGATAAGATTCCCACACTGTCACTGGGATGAGAATTCATTAGCATTACCTTCTTAATCCATTGATACCAACAGGTCCTGAGAGACTGCTGTAACTCCATAGTTATTTCCCAGGGAGGACAGTAAGGTTCTGAGTTAGGTGCTTTATTTTCTAAGTGACTTAGAAGTTGAAGTATCTCCTAGGTTTGTAGTGTGAATAGTCTTACTGACAAGAGAGAGAAGGGAATATGTAAATTAGATTAAAACAGGGCCCCAAATGCATTTAATGGGGTGGTTACCTCATGCTAAAGGTTTCTTCAGGAAGTGCTTTGGATCCAAAGAGAAGAAAATAATGCTGTCTTTTTCTGCGGAGCTTTCACCAGTCTGACTTTTCAGTTGACTTCCTAGCAGTAGCCCAGAAAGGAAGGAGTTAAGAAGATGCTTTGAACCCGAAGTCTTCTGCTTCATCCCCACACCCTGTTGGTGTACTTCCACACCCTGTTGGTGTGCAGGGAACTACCTCCCGTTCACCTTTAGCGTGCTCAGCAGGATAGTCACTACGTTTCCAGATTAGCATCACTGCTGAAGCCTGTTTGAGTTCATACAGCAAGAAGGAGTTCTGCCTGCTCTTCTGTGACATACAGCATTGCAGGACCGTCGGCTTTTTTCATTTTTTCAATCTGTTGGAAGAACTGAAATTGTTCTTCAGCGGGCTTTATTCCTTGCAGGCTCCTAGATTTCCTGTAGGATTGAAGACTGTTTCATACAAGCTTGGTGGGAGCTTGATGATAGTGAGTTTTTATTTTCTTGGGATGCTGTTTCCTTGAAGGTAACCATACTTTGGATGAAATGGCAGACACACCTAAGAGGAAAATTACAAAGAAGTCGTCGTCTTTTTCATATGATCGCCGGAGAGATTCAGTGAAAGTTAGGAGACAGTCCAAGTCTCTTAGCTTTAAGTCTGCTACATTGGGTGCTCAGAAGAGGCAGGCACAGAAAAAGCAGGTTTGTATTTGGATATTCCTCAAAACAAATATTCTTGCCCTCTAAATTTCTATGGAGTTTGTAAATCTTGCTGTGTTAGTGCGAAGCGGAAAGCAATCTCTGCTGATTTGCAATCTGTATGTGTAGGTATGTGTATACATACAAGCTTGTGTGCAGGTAAAGCTGGATTTTTTTTTCTGTAATATGTCTTAAGAGCTAGATAGATTTGTGGTGTTAATTTTATGCTGAGAAAAGTCTGCATCTTTTCTGCTTTTAAGATGTGATTTATGATTTCTATTTTGTCTCAAGGAATTGCTCCTATAGTGCGATATGTGTCTTGTGAGCTTTTGGTAGTGTTGCCTGTTGTGCTGAAAAACATGCTGGGTGCTGAAACTTTTGAAATTATTATTCAGATTACAGCTCTTCCTCTGCTCTTCATTGTTATTATTTTTTTTAATGTTGAAATGTACCAGACTGAGAGCTTTAGGGAGTGAAATATTTTACTTATTCCTGAACAGGTACTGCAAGTCAACAGAGGCACCTGTTCTGGTGGGACCAGTTCTTGGGTTAGAGGGAAGTTTAATGCCTTGGCAGTGCTGCTCTGCCATAGTAAAAAACTTTCATACACAGATCTGTCTTTATATTTTGTTGCTGGAATCTAATTAAATGAAATTTCTCCAAAGAGAAAGTACGCTGTAGTAAATGGAATAAAAAGTGAGTTAGTTAATGAAATATCTTCGTATACTGATCCCAAATTTAATCTAATACAGAAAGAGTACAGGATCACTGTGATCCATCTCTCACTTTGCACTTGTGTGCACAGGATACCTTCTTGAAGGGTTTAAAGGAACTTTACAGGGAATTTTTCATTGGCTGTCTACAACATAAAGCATTTTAACGCTTTGCAAATAGTGTTTCTGCAAATGCTTTGAAATAGACTAGATTTTCCGTAGTACTAAAGTGAATTTTTCGCAAGCAAGTAGTTTTCAGACCCTGACCATTGCAACTGTGTCTAAATTTTGAAGGCATATATCCATTCAGATTTAAGAGAATGTAAGTTATTTTGTCCAGTGTAAACTTCAGTATGAGATTAAAAACACAATGTATTTTATGTGTGGGGGATCCTATTTGGTTTTATTACTATTTCTCTTGTTCTTGGAATATTAAAATTTCTATTTACATAGCAAGACATTCACAAGTAAAATATTAGAATATTCCAGCTTATTGTGATTCTTCGGTGTTAATTATAGGCATAGCTGAAACAGTGTTGCTTGAATTGAAGTTCCAGGAGTTTAAATGAGGACATATTTGAAGAAATCAGGAAAACCTTCAAAAGGTCTGCAAGCTCTGACAATCCCACTGCACCCCCACTCATTATCTGATGTATTTTTTAGAAGTAAAAATAATAAATTTCAATTTTATGAAGATGTAAAGTACCAAATGACATCTGTGAACATTCAAGTTCATTGGATCTTTTGGGGAACTAAGCTACTCAAATTAATTTCAGAATTTCATTTGTAGGTGCAAATCAGTGAGTACCCCTGTATTTTGATTTTACCAGACCATAAGGTTCTTGAGTCCTCTCATATTTTGGATATCTGCCATGGTTACTGTGTGACCTCTAGTGGTTAATGAACAATATGCTCAATTACTGAATTCATGCTGTTGCTTGCACAAGTCCCAAATGTGTATTCTTGTTGGCTTAATTATTTGATCTTTTAAATTCTATTTTTATTGAAAAGAAAAAAGCATCATCTACTTTAGCTAAGTCTTTTATGCTGTCACAGAAAAACTGTTTTGCTAAAAATTCTTATTCATGGGGATGTGTATCTGAACTGCAGTACTCATGGATGCAGAATTATGGGAGTAGTTTTAAGAGACTTTTACTACTTTGGCTTGGTTACAGTATGTTAGTGGGTGATACATCTGAAATCAAGCACTCTAGACAAAGGTTCATTTTGATCAACTTTTGTGTATTGGAGAGATCTGAATAAAGGCTTTTCTGACTCAAGAATGTATTTTTTTCCCTTCTAAATGCTCCAGTTCACTGTAAGAAAAGTTAATTTTTCCTACAAGCTTGGTCTTGTTTCAATCTTCAGATCATTGTAATTAAGTGAGACAAAACCATTTGTACCTCCTCCCTGCCCTCCCCCCGTTCCCACAAGGGCAGCTAATTCTACGTGTATTGGAAATGCTGCTGAACACAAAACACAACTGCATTTGTTACTGTTGAACTTTAAAAATTACGGGTTTGAAGTTACCAGAATCTGATCAGTTTTCAAGCAGCCAGACCTGACTCTGCTCAGCACAGTGTAACTGGTGGTTATGGAGACTTGTTCCAGGCCTGAGTTACTGAGTGAGCAGTAGTTCAGTTACAGCACGAGGAAAAATGTTACTTAAAAATGCTTTTCTTTCTTGATTAAGTTTCTTTCTCATTTTTTTTAAAACATTTTTCTAATAGATGGTTGACATCTGAGAATATTTAAAACTGTGCTTTGGTCTTTGCTGTTTTAGGAGACAATAGCAGACTTTTCTGCTCACAATATATGTGGTTTTACTTGGGTGGTTCCCTGGAGGAACAAGACTCTACTTCTGCTTATACAGGCAGGCAAGCCAAATTTATTTTTTAAATGTTTTGGTAGATTGATATCAATCAAAGTCTCTCAAAATCACAATGTGTTGCAAAATCCTTTTCTGCTTCCTTGGCCTTAGTATTGATGACCTCCCCCTTTTGCAGTTTAATTTCTTTTTTTTCTTTTTTGTGGTAAAATTTTCATTTTGACCTCCCCCCCAATGAAAATTATTAAATCATTGGTAAAATAGCAATAAGAATCTGAGAACATTTTTAAAAAATATTTTTTACATTTTCTGAATTACAGTGATATAAGAAAATGTTAAGGCAAACTGTTGAACTTCTCTTGCTGTTCTGTGGGGTTTTTTGTTAGCTTAGCAAATGTACTAGAAATGGAAAATCATGAAGTGTTCAAACCCAACAATATCAAATATCCCATCTGATGTAGCAATGAAACCTCTTTCAAGATAATCTTCCCATCAAATTATTTATTAGTACAGCTCACTTTTCTATTCTGTTGTTTTCCCTGGGCTTATCTGTTCTGAGGTAGAAAATCTGATGGTAATTACATTCACTGGCTGCTGATATAGTCATATTGGTTGATCTGGATAGAAATCCACATTCCAGAAATATGTAGGCTGGTCTTCTCAGATGTACAAGTATTATGCAACATAATGTATAAAATATTTGATAGTTTTAGGAGAAGTGGTTGCCTCCTTTTATGTTTTGAGTGAAGAACAAAGTCAGTTGCATGAATTAAAAACTATAAATAAATAAAAATTTGAGAGCAAGATCCTTATGTGCAGGGGAACATAAAAAACATCCAGTTTTATTTTTAGCTGTTTTGTGAGAGCCTCTCAAGTCCTATTTCTCTTTGTTATTGCCAGCTGACTGATTACTGGGATGTGGGCTGAAGCCTCAGTGGATTAATTAAGATCTGAAACTGTTTTCCTGATAACGACTTATGTATTGCATACAGCATTTTGGAACTTGGCAAAGTTCCACGCTCATACAAAGCTTGCACAGACTGCAGATTTGTGGTTTACTCACTAATATTCCTATTTTTCTTCCATGGAGTGCTATAGAATTGAGGCGACAAACTTTTTTTCCTTTTTCTTTCAAACTCTATAATTCCATGACCGTGTGGGGTTCACTGCCCGCTATCCCAGATGTGGAACAATACACACAAAGAGGGTGTTGTTAGAAAATCTTCCAATCCCTGCGTTTAAATATGACTCAGTTAATAGGAGTGCTCCAGATCCCTTGTTATGAACATCTGAAAGCAGGCAAAGGCCTATGAGTTACACTTTTTGCTGCCTTGTTAGAAAGACACTGAGTGGGAAAATGGCACTAGGAAGGTTAGGGATGTGAGGGAAGGGGGTTACCCGGAAAGGGCAATGGTTTTCCGCATCAAACTTTGTGATAAAGAACATACATGGTGTGGGACAGGTCTGGTGAGCAAAACCCATAGCACCAGCTACCACCAAAGCAAATGATTTGTAATCGCTTAAGATAACTAAGCAGTAAAGAAAAAATAAATTATCTCGATTAATTTTCAGGTATTATTTTTGAAAACCATGGTTTGTGATTACTTTTCATCTAGTGATTTTCTTCCTACCTTTTGCAAGAGTTTGTTTTGATGTTTGAGGAATCTCAAATGCCCTCTCTGGGGGGAAGGAAGTCAGCTTTAAGTGTGAGCCTGAGGATTTGTTGTGAAAAATCTGATCCCGTTTCTTTTAAAATGAAACCAGACAAGCATGTAAAGAGGAAAAGCATGTGATGTGTGTAACAGAGCACTGGGAGATAAGAGTGTGTAGGTTCCTCTGGCAGCTGGGTTGTTAGTAGAAAGTTGGCCTAGCAAAGCTCATTCCCTGTGGAGCCTGGGAAGCTGTTAACCATAGAGGTTAGCTATTATTATTAAAACTGTGGTCACAGCAGGGTGAGGTGGGTTGTAGCTGGTGAACTAGGCTCACCTTCAGTTAAACACAGAGTAAAATCGAAGCAGAGTGGAATGATATTGAGAGGTTTGGCCATTGTGATCCCTGAATGCATGTTTTTCTTTTCTTCCTGAGGTTTGCTCATGGAGATTGTGGTAGATGTGTGTGTTGGGGCCCTCCCTACAGCAGTGTAAATCATTGTGCTTTGGCAGCATTTGCTGTGGTGGTGTTGGTTAGTGCCCTCCTCGCTGCTGATTTTTCCACTAATAAAGAAGCTGCTCTCTCTCAGATTTGTGGATCCCTTGTCTTGGTGCCTTGTCCTTGAAGTTGTTATGGTATTACATACAGTCATACCATCTTGAGAAATATTTTGTTGTGGTGTTAAAATAACAGCATGTTGCCAGGAGGTTTTCAAATTTAATTGGCGATTTCTTTAATGCAAGCAAAATATTAGGCTTTATTTTGACAATTTAGAGGTTCATCTGATCTAAATTGAGCTATTATTTTTAATTCTTTTTGAGTAATTGTTGTTATAGCTCATGTAAGAGCTAACATGATTAACCACACATTTTGGTTCCTAGAAGTGTGGCTTTGTGACAGATTTTAGCTGATCTAAGACTGTGGTGATGCTGCAGAGGAGTGTGACCTCCTACCTTCCATGGCCAGGGCTGTGCTTCCCATCTCTCCCTGGCTTCAGCACTGAGAACTGTTGGTTGTGACAGATGGGGTCAGTGTGCTGATAACCCTGCCAGAAAAAAATGACAGGTCATAGGAGAAGGGGTAATACAAAGGCCTCTGCTGCAAGGAGCAGTCTGGATGCTGGGAGCAGCTTTGCAGTCAGCAGAGCTGTGGATATTACAGGAGAGGATGAGTCTCTCTTAGCAAAGCTGGATGAAAAAGGCATTCAGGGGTCCAGCCCTGCTAGCCAAGGGAACAAAATGGCCAACTGGGCATTCCATTTGGCAGTGCATGACGTCAGCCAATGCTGAGAGAGAGGGAGGTGCAAGGGAAGGCAGGTCTGTGTTCTTGCTTGTGCCCACAAAGGGCTGGTGGTGACCCACCGAAGACCGGGTTAAGTTTGGCCAAATGCAGCGTGCTGAACTGGTAGGTTCTGTGTGTGTTCACCAAACTTCTCACAGCTGGAAATACCCACCCTGCCTCGACTGAATGCTTTTCATGTGCTGTTGAAATGTAGGCACCAAGGAGAGTGAGAAACAAAACACTAGAGCTGCAGAATGGTTGAGGCTGGAAGGGACCTCTGGAGGCATCAACTCCAACTCCTTGCTGCAAACATGTCCTGTATGGTCTGGGTCTGAGCATCTCCAAGGCTGCAGATTGCACAGCGGCTCTGTGCACCTGTTTCAGTGTTTGCTGACAAGGTGAAAAAGTGTTTCCAAAGCCTAATCTGACTTCCTGGTGTTGCAATTAGTGTGACTGTTTCATCTCCTCCCACTTGTGGGTCACCTCCCAGAAAATCCCAGCTCTGTTTTCTTTCTGCCCTCCCATTAGGTCACAGATGACAACAACAAGCTTTCTTTTAGCCTCCTCTTGAAACTGAACAAGCCCAGCTTTCTTGGCATCTCCTTGCAGATCCTGTGGTGCAGCCTCCACCGTGCTGGTGACCGTCACAGGATGTTCCAGCTACCCTCTTGCTGTCACAGCCTGGGCTGCAGAAGCTGCCTTCACCACGAGTGTACACTCCTGCCTTGCCTTCCAAGTGCTGCCCGGGAGGGATCTGCCCATCCTTCTGTACAAACCCACTCAGCATCCAGCTGGCACCCAGCCAGTACTGCTGCACATTGATTATTTACTTAAAATTCTTGGTGGCATTACCCGATTAGCAAGGAAGCAGCATCCATGCATTTTTTGTGCTGCTTACTGGGCAGCATTATATCCTCAAAATGAGGATGATGCATTTCAAAAGACACTGTTGTCAGCTGCAATAATGCCTTTCTAGGTTTAGCCATTCTATTCCAATTAAGGGGGAAAAGCCTGCCAGATACAAACTAGATGGGACAAAAAAAAGAAGAATGATTTCTGGACATACCTACCATAACACTCCATTTCAAAATGCTCATATTCTCAGCACTTTAGCAGAAACAGAAAATTAGTGTTTTAGTACCTTTCAGTACTTAAAAGCACATTTTAAGTCCTATGCCACTGTTTTTGTGGAATGATGATCCTTGTGTAAAACTTGTGGGAGTTTTTTTGTGCTATATAAGCCATATTTTGACATGTATTTTGACCACTGAAGTTCTGAGTGAACGGTCTTTGTTTTCATTTTAATACTATTTGAAGAAGTTGTATTTTAATGTTACGGAATTTGCTAATGGAAAAGGATTTTATCTCATTTCCAACTAAAATCTTGTCACTTCTGTAATAGCAACAAAGTTTTGCCCCCTGTTGTCCTGTACAAGAGTGAGTGATCATTTTGCTTTACAGCAGGTTGATTTTAATATTTCTTGACAAAAAGGAAGGAAAATTAATTTTAATTATCTAAAAATATGTCCCCTGGCTCAAAGTATACTTCTCGGATAGAAAGCAAGCAGTGTTTTGCTTTCTCAGCAATTTCTGTCACTTGAAGTGTGAATTGATCATGGAGGTAATAGCACATGGGGAAAATCCAGTGGGAACTGTCTGATTTCATATGTGTTTCGGTTCAAACACTTACATTCTTTTGATTTGTAGACTGTAATTTTCACTGACAGTATTAGTGGCTTTTAGAAGAACAGCCCCTGACAGATGACATCCATCTAACCATCTGCTGCCTAATCTGACTTCAGGCTGAATATTGTGTTATCTGACTAATTTGAAATACAGTAAATATTAATGACTGTTCATCTGTTATTTAAAATAAATAGAAAGTAGTGATGCTTACATTTCATGCTTCTGCTGTAACTGGCTTCTTGTCATCTGTGACTGACAGCTTTTCTTCTAGGGTACTTTCTTTGTGAAAAATCAATGTTATTATAATTTTCCTTTTTCTCCCACAGGCTTTATTAGTCTAGTTCTTGGTATGGTCAGAAATAGTGAGATGTCTCACGTGGTCTAAGTTTAAAACTGAAAAATTGAGATTTTAGTTTCCTTGTCAATCTTAGGAAAATTACCTTTCAGATGAATTAGATGTAGTCAAGAAATGAAAAATGAAGTTAAGAAAATAGCAAAAATAGTGTATTACAGATTTAGAATCATAGAATCAAAGAATCCTTTAGGCTGGAAAAAGCCTCTAAGATCATCAGTCCAGCAGTTAACCCAGCACTGCCAAAGCTACCACAAAATCACGTCCCTAAGTGCCACATACACACTTTCAAATACCTCCAGGGATGGTGACACAATCACTCCTCTGGGCAGCCTGTTTTCATGCTTGATAACCCTTTCTGTAAAGAAATTGTTCCTAAGATCCAATCTAAAGCTCCTTTGGCACATCTTGAAGCCATTTTCTCTTGTCCTAGCCCTTGTTACCTGGGGGAAGAGACAGACTCCCACTTTGGTACAACCTCCTTTCAGGTGGCTGCAGAGAGTGATAAGGTCTCTGCTGAGCCTCCTTTTCTCCAGGCTAAACACCCCCAGCCCCCTCACCTGCTCCTCCTAAGACTTTTGCTCCAGACCCTTCACCGGCTTTGTTGCCTTTTTCTGGACATGCTCCAGCACCTCAATGTCCTTCTTGTGGTGAGGGGCCCAGAACTAGAAACAGGACTCAAGATTCACCAATGCTGAGTACAGGGAGCCAATCACTGCCCTGGTCCTGCTGGCCACACTATTGCTGATCCAAGCCAGGATGTCACTGGCCTTCTTGGCCACCTGGGCACAGGCTGGCTCATATTCAGGTCCCTTTCCACCAGGCAGCTTTCCAGCCACTCTTCCCCCAAGCCTGTAGTGCTGCAGGGCTTGTTGTGACCCATGTGCAGGGTCCTGCACTTTGCCTTGTTGGACCTCATACTGTTGGCCTCAGTTCACTGATCCAGCCTGTCCAGATCCCCCTGCAGAGCCCTCCTGCCCTCCAGCAGATCAACACTGTTGCCCAGCTTGGTGTTCTCTGCAAACTGACTGAAGGTGCCCTCAATCTCCTCATCCAGATCATTGATAACAATATTAAACAGATAATAGAGATAATACTGGGCCCTGGGGAGCACCACTGGTGACTGGCTGCCAGCTGGATGTAACTCCATTCACCACCACTGGATCTGGGCCTTGCCATTCAGCCAGTTTTTTACTCAACAAAAAGCACGCCTATCTAAGTAATGAAAAGCCAGTTTCTCCAGGAGAATGCTGTGGGAAATGGTGTCAAAGGCTTTAGTAAAAGGCAGACACATCCCCAGCCTTTCCCTCATCCAGTAAGCGGTGACCTTGTCACAGAATGAGATCAGGTTGGTCAAGCAGGACCTGCTTTTCATAAACCAGTGCTGGCTGGGCCTGATTCCCTGGTTGTCCTCTATGTGCTGTGTAGTGGCATTCAAGATCACCTGCTCCATGACCTGTCCCAGCTCTGAGGTCAGGCTGACAGGCCTGTAGTTTCCTGGATCTTCCTTCCTCTTTTCTTGTAGATGGGCATTGCATTTGCCAGCTTCCAGTCACCTGTGACCTCCCTGGTTAGCCAGGGCTGCTAATGAATGATGGGAAAGGGCTCCCTCAGTACGCTTGGGTGGATCCCACCTGGCTCCATAGACTTGTGTGTGTCCAAGTGGTGTAGCAGGTTGCTTCCCTTTGGATTATGGTGGCTTCGTTCTCCTCCTCATCTCTGTCTTCCAGCTCAGCAGCTGGGTACCTGTAGAACTGGTCTTTATAAGACTGGGACAAAGAAGGCATTAAGTACATTGGCCTTTTCCTCATCCTTTGTCACTATACTTCCCTCTGCATTCTGTAAGGAGTGGAGATTCTCCTTAGCCTTCATTTTGTTGCTAATGTATTTATAGAAACATTTTTATTGTCTTTTATGGCAATAGTCAGATTTAAGTTCTAGTTGGGCTTTGGTCCTTCAAATTTTTTTGCTGCACGATATCCTTGTAGTCCCCCTGAGTGACCTGTCTCTTCTTCCAAAGGTCATAAAGTCTCCCTTTTTTCCCCCTGTGTTCCAGCCAAAGCTCTTTGTTCAGTCAGACTGAACAGAGTTCCCCAATGACTTGTCTTTCAGCATATGGGGTCATCCTACTCCTGTGCCTTTATAGTTTCCTTGTTGAAGAACGTTCAGCCTTCCTGGACTCCTTTGTCCCTCAGGAGTGCCTCCCAAGGGATTCTGTCACCCAGGCTCCTAAACATGCCAAAGTCTGCCCTCTGGAAGTCCAAGGTGACAGTTCTGCTGCCTATGGCAGTTCTGCCTCTTTCATACTTCTTCAGGAACTGAAAACTATCATTGGTCTCAGCGCCCAAGATGGCCTCCAACCATCACATCACCCATCAGTCCTTCTGTGTTTACAGACAACAGGACCAACAGGCACCTTCCCTGGGTGACTTCCTCACTAGCTGTGTCAGGAAGGTCACCTTCCATAAACGGCAGGAGGCTCCTGGACTTTCTCTCTATTGTATTTCCAGAAGACATCTGGTAAGTTGAAGTCTTCCATGAGAACAAGGGCCAGCAATTGTGAGTCTTCTGTCAGCTACTCATGAAATATTTTCTCTGTATCTTCATCCTGGTTAGGTGGTCTGTAAGAGATATCCACCAGCATATCTGCCCTGTTGGCTTTCTCCCTGATTCTTACCCATAAACACTCAGCTCTAGCATCACCATCATTTAGCTCTGAGCAATCAAAACTGTTCCTAAGTGGGCTACCCCACTTCTCCTTCCTTGCCTGTCCCTTCTGAAGAGTTTATAGCTATCCCTTGCAGCACTCCAGTTGTGTGAGTTATGTTCCCATGATGGCAAGTATGGCAGCTTTCCTCCTGCACAATGGCTTGTAGCTCCTCTTGTTTTTATATTCGTGTAGAGCCAGAAGTCTTGTAGGAATGTGATGGTTTCAAAAATCTTTCCTTGAGTGGTTTCCAAAGCATAGTATAGAACTTGTGACCAAAAGTTGGAACGAAGTAGTGTAGAACAGGATGGTGGTTATGGTTATTCCCACTGGTCAGAAAAAGAATTTACACAGCCTCTTGAACTTAGATCTGCTGTATGCTATATATATAAAAAACATGGTTAGAAAGATTGCTATAAACTTAAAAATGCTTTAGTTGTTTCTGTGCTGATCATGTTTAAGATGAGTTATGGAAAGTTTTCATAATGTAGTTTTTTACTTCATTTGCTAATTCCTTAAAAAAAACAACAGCCGCAGAAGAAAAACCTCACAAAACCAAAGAAGTTCCACAGAATTGCTTCCTGAAAAGAAAACCCCAAAAAATTGAGGTGGCAATAACTCTATCTTTTGTCTTTCATTGCTTTCATTCTGGTTTTATTGAGATCAAACGTGAAGTGTTTGTGCTTGAGAGAACCACAGTGTTCCACAGTCTGTCACACTTGAAGTCAATTTGTTCATTAAGGGCTGTTCCAATTTTTAAAATATCGTAGACTTTAAACATTGCTATTAAACTGCCTTAGGTTCTCTTCTACAGTCCTTGCTTTACTNCCAAGTGGTGTAGCAGGTTGCTTCCCTTTGGATTATGGTGGCTTCGTTCTCCTCCTCATCTCTGTCTTCCAGCTCAGCAGCTGGGTACCTGTAGAACTGGTCTTTATAAGACTGGGACAAAGAAGGCATTAAGTACATTGGCCTTTTCCTCATCCTTTGTCACTATACTTCCCTCTGCATTCTGTAAGGAGTGGAGATTCTCCTTAGCCTTCATTTTGTTGCTAATGTATTTATAGAAACATTTTTATTGTCTTTTATGGCAATAGCCAGATTTAAGTTCTAGTTGGGCTTTGGTCCTTCAAATTTTTTTGCTGCACGATATCCTTGTAGTCCCCCTGAGTGACCTGTCTCTTCTTCCAAAGGTCATAAAGTCTCCCTTTTTTCCCCCTGTGTTCCAGCCAAAGCTCTTTGTTCAGTCAGACTGAACAGAGTTCCCCAATGACTTGTCTTTCAGCATATGGGGTCATCCTACTCCTGTGCCTTTATAGTTTCCTTGTTGAAGAACGTTCAGCCTTCCTGGACTCCTTTGTCCCTCAGGAGTGCCTCCCAAGGGATTCTGTCACCCAGGCTCCTAAACATGCCAAAGTCTGCCCTCTGGAAGTCCAAGGTGACAGTTCTGCTGCCTATGGCAGTTCTGCCTCTTTCATACTTCTTCAGGAACTGAAAACTATCATTGGTCTCAGCGCCCAAGATGGCCTCCAACCATCACATCACCCATCAGTCCTTCTGTGTTTACAGACAACAGGACCAACAGGCACCTTCCCTGGGTGACTTCCTCACTAGCTGTGTCAGGAAGGTCACCTTCCATAAACGGCAGGAGGCTCCTGGACTTTCTCTCTATTGTATTTCCAGAAGACATCTGGTAAGTTGAAGTCTTCCACGAGAACAAGGGCTAGCAATTATGAGTCTTCTGTCAGCTACTCATGAAATATTTTCTCTGTATCTTCATCCTGGTTAGGTGGTCTGTAAGAGATATCCACCAGCATATCTGCCCTGTTGGCTTTCTCCCTGATTCTTACCCATAAACACTCAGCTCTAGCATCACCATCATTTAGCTCTGAGCAATCAAAACTGTTCCTAAGTGGGCTACCCCACTTCTCCTTCCTTGCCTGTCCCTTCTGAAGAGTTTATAGCTATCCCTTGCAGCACTCCAGTTGTGTGAGTTATGTTCCCATGATGGCAAGTATGGCAGCTTTCCTCCTGCACAATGGCTTGTAGCTCCTCTTGTTTTTATATTCGTGTAGAGCCAGAAGTCTTGTAGGAATGTGATGGTTTCAAAAATCTTTCCTTGAGTGGTTTCCAAAGCATAGTATAGAACTTGTGACCAAAAGTTGGAACGAAGTAGTGTAGAACAGGATGGTGGTTATGGTTATTCCCACTGGTCAGAAAAAGAATTTACACAGCCTCTTGAACTTAGATCTGCTGTATGCTATATATATAAAAAACATGGTTAGAAAGATTGCTATAAACTTAAAAATGCTTTAGTTGTTTCTGTGCTGATCATGTTTAAGATGAGTTATGGAAAGTTTTCATAATGTAGTTTTTTACTTCATTTGCTAATTCCTTAAAAAAAACAACAGCCGCAGAAGAAAAACCTCACAAAACCAAAGAAGTTCCACAGAATTGCTTCCTGAAAAGAAAACCCCAAAAAATTGAGGTGGCAATAACTCTATCTTTTGTCTTTCATTGCTTTCATTCTGGTTTTATTGAGATCAAACGTGAAGTGTTTGTGCTTGAGAGAACCACAGTGTTCCACAGTCTGTCACACTTGAAGTCAATTTGTTCATTAAGGGCTGTTCCAATTTTTAAAATATCGTAGACTTTAAACATTGCTATTAAACTGCCTTAGGTTCTCTTCTACAGTCCTTGCTTTACTGAGTTTCTCTTCCTCTATTAGTGCTTTGGCATGTTCAGGCAGACTACGTTGATTTCTTTGTTTTGAATATTGTTAATCTTGTTGCACATTTTTCATCAAAAATAGCTCTCGTAAATCTGTCAGCTGTCAGAAATAGAAGTCAGCTTTGAAACCTTTTTAAATATTGCAATGCATTTTCATTAAAACAAGTTGACAGCAGAGAACATATTTCTTTTCTTGACACCATCATCCTGCTTTGATGAATGACATTGGGCAGTGTTTTTTTCACTTTATGACATTGTTCAGGCACAATAGCAGTGTTGCAAATGCAGACTGAGACTCCCAACTCTTCTCTATCAGCTTCTGCACCTGTTTGCTCCACAGACAAGGGATGGAGCATTGGCACTTGCTCACGGACATGGACAGATTTGCATTGGGGGAAACAGATGCAGAGCAGTGGTGTAATAGTTTGTCTTTTTAGAATGACAGTGATTTCCTGAATTATTACAAATGTTGATGCTTGCTGCTACAAAACAATTCACTGAACTTGAGTTCTGTACATGTAAAAATATGTTCAGTTACTGAAATATAATGAATTCATTTTTCTTTCTCCTTCCATGCTCCATTAGAAGTTAGGTGGGCTGAATACAGACACTTAACTCAGATGCAAATGAACTAAATAACTTGAGCATTGCCTTTGGCCGAATGTCTTGGAGTCGGTATTTAGGCACCTGAACAGCTACATGTGGATTACAGAACAGGGAATTAAACGTTTTTTTCCCCCTGTTATACATCTTAAAAGAATAATAGCTGACATCTACTAATTAGTAAACGTCAAGACTTTAGTCCTTCCAAATGGTAAAGTGGTGGTTTAGTAAGCAAATAAACTCTGTAGTAAACTATTTAAATCTTTGGATATGGAGCCGTCCTTGCTTAACTAACTTGCAAAGTTAAAGGTTTGTGACTGCAGGCAGCAGGGTCCAACCCAAGCAGGGTAAGTCTTCAGGGCATTTCTGTCTAGTGCTCTGCCTCTTGGCTCTGTTGTCTTCATTCCCATGCTCAGTCTTTTGAGTGGCCATCAAATGCAAAAGAGTGAGGCTATTTGCTAATAATGTGAAGGATTGTTCTGTAAAGGTGTTACAGAGCTGGTGTATGATGCTTACTGGTGCAAAGGATAACCATCTAGATGTACCCATTCAGTCCCTTCCCCACCCCCTTCCTTTTTATGGCTTCCAAAAAGCAATTGTATTTTCATCTGCCAAAATTAAAAAAAAGGCTGTTATGTGTACGCTCACTTTACTTTTATTGGGAAGTGCTTGATTAGCCCCTCGCTGAATTGCATCCATCTTATGGAAAGGGCAGTGTTTCCTTCAGATTTCCACAGGACCTCCTAGATACTGGATGGATATTGAATCCAGGTTAAACAAATACTTGAAACTGCTCTTACCTGTTTTTAATCATTTCCAAATGTAACAGTGTGGTGATATGGAGCTCAGAGAGGCTACTTTTAAATCACTCCAGAAGCTGATAGGTACCCATTGATGTACTCAGTGAATTTATGTTTTGGTAACTTGCAGAGATTAACACATTAATTTTCTGCTGCATTTTACTAAACACTTCATGATTCTCATACCCTGAAATTGAAAACCTGTTGCAAATTTGAACCTAGCTGGTCTTTGCTCATACTGTTTAGATCAGCATTTGGGCTGGACTCATAAAATCTAGCAGCTGTATCTCATGCTTTGATCAAACAAAAAAATACCTTTAGGCTTACTGATTTTGATTCAAGTTTCTCTGTTATAATCCTAAAATTGTACCATAGGAATCATAATCTGAAGAAAATTGTCCCTTTAAATAATGCTAGTTATATTAATTTCTTAAATGAAGCCTGAATTTTTAAGTAACTTGTTCTTTCTGATTGTTTTCAAGTTTATATTTTGATCACTACTTATTTTCTTAATTCTGCTGCTAGAAAGCTGGTTTTACAGAGAAACTGAAGTTAAAAAGCATATGGCTTTTTGTTGCTGTTGAGGGAATTATTCTTGGACCCATGACAAAATTAATAAGAGAAAAAAAGCAATAATTTTTTTTTGTTGGTTTTACTTTCTGCTTCATTATGTGTTTAGTTCAGTAGATAAATCAATAGCAACATCTGTAACACAGTGAATTAATTGATTAAAAACAGTTTGGAAGGAGTAAATAAGTGACATAGCAACGAGCTTCAGTGTAGATGGAATTAAAACAGGACCTATATATATTTCTTTGTTTAAATGAAAACTTTTAAGGTGATAGATGGTGAAAAGAAGTAGGAAGTCTCCAGATTTTAAAAAAGAGAATTCCAGTACAGAATATAAGCAAAATACACAGAAATCCCAGTGATCTAACTGTGGAAGGAGAAAGGATAGACAGATTCTCTTCTGGAAGTCAGTGAAACAACTGGAGGGCCTCTGGGAAAAACTGATCTTCCACTCCTGCTGTGGCTGGCTGTGTTTTAGCTCTGTCACAAACATCCTGTGTGACTTCAGGCAAGTGTGTTTTGGAGAAATTGTTGTTATGGTACACCTTGGTAATGAGGAGAAGGAATGTGACACAGCCAGCTCGGATTTTGTTATACAACTGCTTGTAAGTGGGAGCGGAGTCTGAGTTGACAAAGGAACAGACACGAAGGAAGACTTTGCAACTGGTTGCTCTTCTTATATCCTGATGTTTCTATCTTGTGGGGAGGGTTGACATGTTTTCTAACTCATACCTTTGTTAGTATAAGTCATATTTAATAAAGTTGTGGTTACTCTGGTGGAGTTAGGATGATCCATATGATATCTCTCACTTGGATTTCTGAAAGATGTTTGACAAGGTCTGTCCCCAAAAGCTCTAAAGAAGACTTAACTGCCATGGTATAAGGGAGAAGTTTGTCTACAGCTAAGGAAAAAAAATGTAAAAGTAGGATAGAGTGGAAGGGTAAATACCAAGGTTTTATTGTCAACAGTAGAAGGTCAGCAGCATTTTTTTTCAGAGGCGACTGAGACTTGTGCTCTTAGACAGAGCTATAAATGAGCTGTAGAGGGAAGCAAGAGATAGCCAAGCTGAGGCATAATCCTAAACTGTTTGGAGTGGTAGAGACTGGGTCTGTCACTGTCTTTCATGTCTGGTGGTCAGAAGACTGTGTGATGGGCATAACAATGATAGATTAAATTAGTTCAGTTAAACTTTGTGGGTTTGTAAGGGGTTGTTTCTCCCCTGTTCAAGTTTGTATCCAAAGTAATGAGCTTTGAGATAGCTGTTGGAACTAAGGACCCAGATCTTGTGCTTACAGTTTATAACTTAACAAAAATACCTCTGTGCTCCATAGCACAGGGTGGTGTGATTTTTTTTTTCTTTTTACATCACAGAATTTATGATTTGTAATGGTAACTTCTTTGTATAGGTTTTCTGTATAAAAAATTATTTGTTAATGGTACTTTAGCTATATTTAACTTCCTGTATTGGCCTCAATAGATGAATCTGTAAATTGTAAGTTTATCTTTTAAAAATGTAAATCTTACTTTCTACTATTCTAAGAGTGTAGTGCTGAATTGGCTGAAGCTGGGTGTTTTGCATGCTGGAGTAGAGATGTAACTTGTCTGTGGATTTACAGTATAGAATGATGTTTGTCACGCTTTGATTAAATGACTAGTTTATATAGTACTTTAAAATTTGTATTGATATTTACAGTGGTGTGGATTTTTTCATAGCTATTTTAATGGTTTTTTTCCTACTTGTACTGCATTGTAATTGTTATTGATAAGATGGAGAGATGTTTCTACCATCTAGTGACATAGCAGCATGGAAATGGATTCACTGAGTGTAAATATGAGCACTTGTTTGTATTCTGTCCATAATGTGATAGAGTACTTCTTCATCTAGGGTATTTATAGTGAGGTCTAAGTGAATAATAAGGGAGGACTACAGTAATTCAGTTTTCTTTTTTTAAAACTGAGAAAGATCTGAAATAGTCTGGGCAATTATATTGGAGTAAGTGGATTTGTGACTCAATAAGAAGTACCTCCCTGCCCTCACTGTCCATTTAAAACCCAGTATATTTATCCCAACCCTGGCAGGTTTTAAAGCCAGGTTGGGTAATGCCTTGAGCAATCTGGTCTAGTGAGAAGTGTTGCTGCACGTGGCAGGGTGAGTTGGGACTAGGTGGTCTTTAAGGCCCATTCAAACCCCTTAACATTCTGTGATTTTATGATTTGTAACGTGCCTGTAGTATTCAAAACAATATTTAATATTAATAATTAAACAAAATCTATTAAAACCTTTTCAGATTTCTGTCTTCCTTGTTCAGATACTCACAATGTGGTGGTGTCACATCAGTCTGTGATGCCCCTCCCTGAAGGTTGACTGCAATTAGTGTGAGGCTCCTCTCCTTGTTTTGGGTGACAGGTTTTGTCTCTGAATCCTGCTGGAGAAGCAGCCACAGTTTGGCCCCCCTGAGCTGTGCTTTGATGGAGCCACTCTCTGGTTATCGGCCACTGAGGGAGCATAAGCAGATTAACGAGTGGAGCTACAGTCAGCTTCTGCAAAAGCTTTGTGTCCAGATGCTGTCAAAGCTCCGATTTAAAGAAGTGTCTTGGGTACCTAAATGCCTAAATCCCTTGACTTTGACAGACTCCAGACATCTTACCCAGTGCTGTGAAGCTGTTTATCAGAAATGATTAAATTGTAGGAGCGTGCTTGTTATCTGTGTCTGGTTCTCTCTCCCACCCCTCCCTGGTAGTGAGCCTGGCCTCGACTGTCCTGGTGGCTCCTCTTGCTCCCCTTTGTCCCTGTTGGCAAAGGAGCCCAAGGAGCCCATGCACAACTGGGGGCTGGAATAAAGCAGTTTCCATTAACAGCATGCAGTTAACTGGGAGTGATGCAGGTCTTGGCTAAGGGCTCCTGTTGCTCTGGGCCTTCTCTGTTGGCTTTCCCGTCAGGTTGCCTGTGTTTTGTTTTACTTGAGTTCAGGCCAAAATGAAATGGCATCCAGCTGCCCTAGTTGATATTTAATCTCCTTTGGTGCTTCAGCCTCTACGTGTTCCAGGATTGGATTCCTCTGGTTTGTCTTGTCAAATAAACATCAGCATTTAAGGATGTTAGGTGGGTAAGAGCATTAGGTGAATTACCTGCTTCTCCCTGTTAGCAGTCTGGCAGTTCACACAGGCAGTGCCAACGCTGTCACGGGTGTCATACACTCAGTTAAACTGGGAAAATGGTATTTTCCGTTGAGCGGCTGCACCTATGTTGAAACTTGAGTGTGTTGAGCTTCTTAGGTTAAATATTTCACTAAGTCTACTAAAGTTATTTAAATAAAATTTTTTTGGAATGAATAATTGCTTCAGATGTTTTCAACAGCATCTGAAATGGGTATGTGAAAGAAGAAATGTAGACTATAATAGATTTAGAAATTATGAAATGGATACTAGTTTGTAATATTTTTTGTCCTTCAAAAAATTATTAATGGCATATTTTTATGTGAAGTTAATGAGCCCTGAAAGTAAATCAGTATTGAAACTTAAGGTCATAGTATCCTTATTTTTGTTTTCAGTAAACATTGGGAACTAGTATAGTTTTTAGCTGCATTTATATGTTTCTCAAGAACATGGTGCAAAGTGAAGTGGTTATAGGGATTTTGTCTCAAATATACACTTAGAGTGTATTTTTTTCCCCTTCTGTGTTTTAGTATTTGCCCATTTAAATGTTTTAGTATAGCTAATTTTCTTTTCAGCATAAAACATTTAAGTGCTTTGAGACCTGTTACTTAAAGATTCTGAGTGGAATCTGGGTACTGTGATGACAGTAAGATGTGATTTGTTACGGCACTGAATATTACACATTACTGTAGCAATTGGCAAAATCTCCCTCACTTCATTTATGCCATAGAAAATCTCTTGTTGATAAGAACAGCTTTTATTCAAAGTAAAGTTTTACATGGCTCTTTGCATTGTTTTTGTGACAAAGGTTAGCTGGTAGGTCTTAATTTGATCTTTCATGTTGAGTGCATTCATATATTTGAAGAATGCTGGCTAAAACTGGGATCCTGCCATTGCAGGAGCATATCTGCCCCAAGGATGCAACCCTGAGGAACAGATCCTAATCTGAAATTTATTTATATGTGTTTGTCTATGTCTGTGTACACAGACAGGAGAATGTTGCTTCTTACTTGAGTAGAGACAGCTTCAGTCCTGCTAGTATTTCTGAGAGGCTGCTTATTTAAAATTCACCTGCAACTGTATCTTGGTTGAATAAGGAACTCTAACCTGTGCCATTTACATACAGGCTTTTTTTGTTCTTTTGCAAAAGATGAAATGTGACTTTAGAAAGGTCCTGGGTGTTATTTTCTGATCCTTTGGGATTTAAATAACAGGTAATGTGTACAAATTGTATGAAATGAAGAAGTTCTTTATTTTTAGGCAAGCCTAAAAGATATTTCTAAAAGCCTCTTTTTTGCAGCATATTTACTATGGGCAGGTGAGCGTAATCTTGGTGTTCTCACAAGTGCTCTGCAGCACCTGGTTTGACACCTGAGTGTGCCACTGCCAGGGAGGTGCAGCAGCTGGGGCAGGGAGCTGCTCTGCCTGGTTCAGACTTCTGCATCCCGGAGTTGTCCACAATGAATATTCTCTTTCAGTTCTCAGCATGTGTGTAATTATTGGTAGAAACTATCTGAGAGTGAGCCACAGACAGGTACAGGTCACTGTGGCCAGCTGCTTAATTATTGTCATTAGGAAGCATTTGGAAGTTCCTGGTGTGCACTTTTAGAAACATAACAGTGAGGGAATCTCTGTAGATTTTGATGGATATGTCCATTGTATTAAAATATGATTAAAATGATTAGATGTGTAGTGCTGAAGCATTAATTTTCTAAACATATTTATCAAGATGAGGTAATAATTATAATCTACTTGATAATATTATACACATCACACTCCTTTTAGCTGATTTTTTCCCATATCTTAATTAACATATTTGAAAACAGGTATGAAAACTTCTGCATTTATAATTACATCTTCAGTATCAATATCATTGTGTTTTCAAGAAGGTGTATTTACCATACGAAAAGGGTCTAGAATTAGAGTAAGTTACAATGATCCTCAAGAAAATGCTGGGGTTATATGTGATGCAGATGGCATTCCTTTTCATTGGGGAAAAAAGAAGCAGCCTGGATGCAAACGAGCTTTTCTGTGTGGACTCAGGGCTTTGCTGTGAAATGACTCAGAGTGAACAAGGTGCTCTCCACAGAGGTACACCCAGAATAACCCACTCATCGCTCTCTAGGAATGCTCTGAGCCCAGAAAACTCCCTTTGTCCATCTTGCTTTTAAAAACACCTCTTCCATTGGGGCGGCTGTGTTTGCCATTCCGTTCGCTTTCCCGTTTCTTAGTCGAATGAAGAACACGGAGACACGAGCAACCTCTTGTGTTCAATCTGCTTAATTACACTCAGGGGCTTTTTTTTTCCTTCCCCAGAGAGGCTGGCTAATTACTTGTTTTTATTCAGATTTCAGATAATTTTCTGAAAAATTAAAAATAGTTAGAGTTTTTTGCTATTATGCAGAGAGGTAGATGAGGCAATGCTTCTACCTCTATGTCTTTTAGTGAGATATGTATTTTTTTGAAGACCTTGTTATGGAAGAGCTTGTCTTCATTTTGCATTGATGAAAATTAGTAAATGTTGAAGATATAAAAGATATGAATTTACTAAGCTATTTTTTTAAACTTTCCATTAAAATTATGCAAAATCTGTAACTTCTTCAGAGACATGTAGGCCACTACAAATGAAGATGGATAAAATAACCATAGGTGCATTTTTATGGCATGCATTTTTTAGTGTTTGTTCAATAGACAACAAAAAGTGTATTGCAAGTGCCAACAAATGACTGTTGGATCTTTTTTTTTCCTAGGTGTTTGGGAAATCTTTGTTATATTTAAAAACTGTTTTGGGAGAACCTGGCCAGCTCATTTGTAATACTAATATGTCTGTTTTGTCTTAAAGGATTTAAATACGATTATCTTCTTTTAAAGGAACATACGATGCTACAAGCTTTTATAACATATTATAGTGTGATCTAAGCTATCAACATCATATCATTGCTTGAAAAGTCAGAGTTCTCTTTTCTCTTTAGGAAGATGTTATAGGATACAGCTCTTTGGCCTTCTTAATTTGTGGACTTCTAGACATTTTCCTTTATTAATTTCTGAAGTGCTTCTTTCTATTTTTTCACTTATTCCAAGTATTGGAGACATATCAGATATATAAATCTATTTTGAATTTGAAATTAAGACAAAAATAATAAGAATTTTTATAATTTTTGGAGGACAAAGGCTACTAATTCTGATTTAGGATGATAACAGTATAATTGCACAAGTAATTTCATAACATATTTATCTCCTTAATCAGATAGTTCAAAAATTAAAAATACTGCTTTATTTCTAAATTAGTTGTCAGCACAACAGCAAGGTACAGGAGCATCATTGGTGTCAAGTGGAAACTTACTGCTTGAATTCCAACACCATACTTGGTCCAAACCAATAAAGCTGCAGATTTGTAAAACGTCTAAATAAATATCTGAGAGCATGATGGTGTGACATAGAACTTCCTCCTGCAACTGTAGAGTAGCACGTAAGAGAAAAACTGAAATATTCTGCTGTTTGTGTAAAGGTTGGATTTGGGGACTTCTATCCAGCTTTTGTACATCCACATGTGTGTAAACATGAAAATAGACTCTCTGTACCTCAGTAACTGAGGTTTTTTCAGTGGAAATCTACTACCAGCTGTAAATGAGAATGCAAAATATTAGTAATGTATGGAAAATATCACAAGTATAGGGACTTTTGAGTGCTTGATGGCAGTCTTCTCCATGATGATTTAATATGGTTTAAACACAGCAGTTCCTGTTTGTATGTGGGGTTAACTTCTCAGATGTTTAAAGCTGTCCTTATGAATAATTTGATCCCCATTTATCCTTAAATTTTTGCTCTTGCATGCTTTTGATTTCTTGTTATTGACAGGTAGCTGAAGATTTTCACTCTCTTAGTAGTTTAGTTGAGCCCTGAAATGTTTTTGTTATCAACAGCGTAGCAGGAATTCAGTGCAAAATATTTCTGCTTTTTCTTCTCTTTCTGTGCATTTTAAAACACCTGAGTTGCTTGTAGAGAGGCATAAGGATTAGTTGGTTTCCCATTTCAGTAAACTGTTCCATTAAGCACAGTATTTCTTGATTATGGGTTCTACTTTCTAGTTCTTTATTTCTTACAGCATTTTATATGTGACATGGATTTATACCACCATGCAGGCTTGTATATATTTTACACGGCCTTGGAATACGCTCTAAGTGTTTTTATTTTTCTAAATATAAACGCACTTTTCTCTTTATGTTGTTACAACAGATAGTGAACCCAGGTGCCACTCTTCAGGAGTTTTGATTTTCTGCTAGGGAGTATCCCTGGCTCATGTAGCACAGTTCAACTGAGGGTGCCGAGTGGATGAGCTGGCTCACTTGTTAGTTATGTCTGGATACAGTTTGCCTATGGGTTTCCCACAATTTGCCTGGCATGTGCAAGTTTTGCAGTTTATTTATGCACAAAATCCAGTGGAGATCCCTTGTGAGACTTGTGTGTGAAGGTTTATTTAGATGAGAGGAAAATGGCTTAACACTTGCTTTCAGCTGAGCTGTGGAAGCAGCGAGCTTTCCTGGCATGCTCTTGTCCAAGCTCTGGCAGGGCAGGATGGAGGTGCCTCACAGGCTGACCAGACCATGCAGTGCTGCTGTTGATACTGTTAAATGACACCAGTTTTGCAACATATCCAGGTTCAAATATTCACATTTTCAAACATGTACATTTTCAAAATGTATTCACGGTGAACAGTTTACACTTGGATGTGGTCACTTGTTTGTTTAAATACCCTGCTTTGCAGCCTTGGGCTTTTCTTAATTTAAGCCCTTCACTCAAGTGTTTTTTGCTATATTAGATAGCTCAGTCTGAATTGAAGGGAATGGGATGTGTGGCTGCTGGGTGCACGTGGCTCTGGTAGGGGGGCTTCTGGCCAAGCCTTGGAGATAGCCTTTATGTCCCTATGAATCTGATGGTCTCCAGTAAATGCTGCTCATCTCAAAGCAGTATTTTCCCCTGGAAGACAGCACATTTAGTGCTGGACAAGTAGGTAAAGTCACTTCAAGGGGGAAGAAGTATTTCACTCTTGTTTTATATACTCAGGAAGCTGCTGCTGCTTTTTTCATTTCCCCCACTTTAAATTGTTTTATCTAATTCAGGATGTTTCAAGTTATTATTCTAGACAGTCACTTAAATAAAAATAAACAATTTAAAATACATCATTAAAAAGTATGTTGTTCCCAAAATGGAGTCAATGACGTGTCCCACAGGACCAGAAAATGAACCTTAGAATATTATGGACAATTTAAAATGGGCAGATTTAATTATAGCAGGAGTGTGCAATTACTGAATGAGGTATGAGAGACATGGGAAATGTTCCCATCTAAATAATGACCAGAATGTGCTTGTTCTAATAATATTCCATAACACATTTAGGGCCCTAGGATTACAACACTTTCAGGTTATTAGAAGACGATGATAATAGTGTGTTTTATTGCCAAATTACTACCATACTCTCTGAGGTATGAAGTAATATTAATGACCATTTTCAATAAGGAATAACATTTTGCAACATCAGTAGCATTTAACCATATTAAAATATGTTGTGTTGTGCGGTAAAGCCCTGGGGTATAGAGATGAAAACTAAAGAGTTTAATTTTGAGATGCAATTGGGAAATTATTTGGACATTCAGAAAAGCTTTAGGGTAAAAATATATTAATGAAGTATGTTTTTTAACTATTTGCAATAAATAAAAGATGCATGTATATTGCCTGATTGTAATTTTGGTTTATAAAAATGTTAAAATCAGTGCACGGCTTGCATTCTCTTTAGTGTGCTATATAAAATTTCAATTATCTACATGTCTGTTAAATCTAGAAATGAACCAATAAAAGAGAGAATTAGTACATATATGTAAATGAATGCTGCTTGGAATGCATATTAAAAATATTTTTCATAACAGAGGAAGCTTCATAGAATAGGTGACAAGATAACATTCAGTTTCTCTGGTAGCATATTCTCTTAATGAGGAGCTCTGTGTTCATACAATTTACCAACAGCCATTCTTTACAGATTTGTCTGCCTCTTTAACTGTAAATATTGCAATACTTGTTTTGCCAAGGTCAGATGCTCAGACTTGGTGACATTATTGTCATTGATCTAATCAACTGTAACTCTCATACCATCTGGTTAAGTTATTATGTTAATTCCAAGTAAATAAGTTAATTCCAGTCACTCAGAACTGCCAAAGATGGGAATTTTTATGATGTCAAAATATGTCTCTGAAGCTAAATAAACCCTCTGTACATCTTGTGTGTTATGGAATGTTGTAAAAACTAAAGATGTATTTTCCTGTGGGAGCTTCATTTGCTTGAAACAAATCTGAGTTTTATTTAGAGTTGTAAAAATAAGGAAATCATATTGTGGGTTTATAGTTACTGTAAAGTACCATAAAATATTTCTAAGCTACCATCTTCTGTTGAGTCAGCAACTGAAGAGTTGCATATGATACACATTCTAATTGTATACGACATCCTTTCATACTGTACAAATACAGTTAAATGGGCTCCATAGGATTCATTAAGGATTGGTTTGCAGCCATGATCTTGTGTTTAATGTCAGATCTGGAAGTGTCAGAATCAGAAGCTTGACATGGATCTGTACAGAAATAAAGTGAAGAACTTGCTGTCTGTTGACTTGGAGCTTTAGTTCTGCTTAGAGATATGAAAGTTAAATCTGTCCTTAATTCTGTGCTAGATCATGGAGCTTCAGTTCTGTTCTCCCTTAATGTACAGAGATCATGATTTGAGTGGTGAAAATTCAAGAGGTTACCTTTTAGAAATCCTTGGAATTTGTTTAAAGTTCGTCATGAGAGTATTATTCTCGTGATGACAATGTGTCTTCATAAAATAAAGAAGCATTCAGGGTTTAAGCTAAAATCTGTGTTTTGAAACTCTGGATTAGAATCACAAGAGGCTGATGAAATATTAAGGACTGAAAATCCTGAAATTTTAGTTAGGACTTGAATGAGTCCTGGTTCAGGTTGGATTTGATGTGTATCTTTTTTTGCCATACTGTATTGAAACTATCAGTTTATGACTACTCCAGCTGTTCCTCTATTTCTTATCTCACAATCATTTTGGTATTTAAGAATAAAATAAAAAGTCTTGTCCTTGTCATAAACAGAAGCTTGGTTAGGCCATGTCAGACAATAAAATCTGGAGTCCCACAAGTCTTCATGGTTAAGAGCTGTGGGGCACTGCAGAGGTGCTGTCTGGTAGCTTTGATATTGGAGCATGGCCTTGGGAGCCGTTGTGTCTAAATGAACAGAGTAATTTGAAAGGCTCTCAGGGAAGGACTAGTGTTTGGTGGCATAATTTGCAAATTACTTGCTTGGCAACATGGTGTGTAATGCAATTTGAGATGGAGTTTTAACTAGTCCAGTTTTATGCATAATAACTTTAAAACAATACAGAGACTTAAATATTAAGCTATTTATGTTGGTCTCACAGTTTAATATGGTTTATTTGACTGGATATTGTTTAAATAGAAGCAGGTTTGCATATGGAGACACTGGTAAGTCTGAAATGGATGGTTTTCTGATGTCAGAAACAAGTAAATGAGCTCTTTCTTCCCATTCTGTATTCAGAAGTGCAGTCACCTGCTATGAAGTATAAATGTAAGGATGTCTTCTCCTAGCCAGAAAGATTTATTTAAGCTAGAAGAATATTTTTAATGCATTTAGTTTGGCTGGCTTTGAATAAAATATATCATGTCTCTGTGTACAGGTTTTTCTGTGTATTTCATAAAAAAAGAGGTGTAGTAACAAAGCCACTGTTTATTCAAACCAAAAGGTTTTTAATGATCCCTCTCAGTAGGAGGGAGCCCCAGTATCTTCACAGGAGATACAAATGCATACATATGTACATACATATATATGTATGTATATATACAAAATATATATTAATATATTTAATGCACACCAAGAGGAACCACTTTTTCTGTACTCCTGTGTGGGATGAGTGCACTGAAACCCCTCTCCTGTTATGTCTGGGTCCTGAAATAAATGCTCTGGGATATCGTTGATTTGGCCAGAGAGACTCGACTATTAGCTTTCTAAGAGGAAAAAAAGAAAAAAAAAGATGGATTTAAATCTGAATAGAAAAAAGGAGTCCACCAGCAGAACATGGTTGCTGTGCCTCAAGACAGGAAGAAAATGGAAGCTATGGAGGGAAATGGAGCTGAAGTGGTATTACTCCTACCAGCCTCTGAAACAGAGACCAGAACGAGTTCTTAATTTTTGTTGAACTTGTTTTTTTGTTATCCCTTGCTCCTGGATAGACACAGCTGTGGCGTGGAGTAGCAGTTGGGCTTCACCCACATACCAGGCAACGTGGGAGACTTCCCAGGGAGAAGGTGGGAGAGGTAATCCCCATCCCATGGCCCGTCCTGTGCACTGTGGAGCCCAGGCTGATGCTGCATGCCCAGGACAGCTCTCTGCTTGCCCTGCTCTGCTGGAGAGGAGCAGCTGTCCAGTGTTGGCAAGGCTGCTATGGACAACTACACTTAGCCCAGGAGGAGGATTTTGAGACATAGAAATATTTGCAATAGTCTTAAAACCATGTCAGACAGAGATTTCTGAATTTTCTCATTTATAAAATCAAAGCATTCTTAGTGTACTGTAGTCAGTGCTGCTCTCACCACAGTCATTATTTAGGCCCTGGAAGCACAAGCAGCCTGTTGTTTGATTTACTGAAATAAGTGTAATCCCTTAGTGAATAATTGAAATTACTGGATGTAGTCAATAGCTTTAGATAGCTCACAGAGTGACATATAGAGCTTTGGTGAAAGCTAATCTTTTTGTTTTGGCTTATCAGAAGATTCCTCCTGATATTCTGCAGAAAATTTTAACTGTTCCATATCAAACAGAGCTGTGGGTTTTGTAGCTTAAGCAGTGACATTCCTTTCAAAATGCTGCTTGTGTGACAGATTTGCAAGTGCTGCAATTGGCAGTGTAGCAGCTCCATTTTCTGCATGGAAGATGCACTAACTGTTCAGCAGAGGTCACTGTGAGTTTGTGCTTGAGACATTTTAATACAACTTATCAAAATGTAGTACTGAAAATATTAATATTATTGCTAGGAAATTCTTGTGCCTGCATTAGCTTTGAAATGAAACACTGAATTTTAAGAAAGATCTTTTTTGTGAAAGTAGAAAGTGGAGGTGATTGCAAGATTTCAAAGAAACCTGAATAGCCTTAAGAAATGTAGCATGTGTCCAGAATTTAGTATCTTTAGAATTTGTCACCTTTAGTATTACTTACCAAGATTTATCCAAATGAAGTCATTCTCTACAAGTGCCTCTTCCTCCTCCTCCTCCTCCTCCTTCTCCTTCTAAAACGTGTTGCTTCTCCCATCCCCCTAGAACCAGGTGTGTCAGTCCCTTCCACAAATGTTTTACACCTTCCTGAAGCTCAATTTCCCTGCACTTAAAGGCCCCACGATGAAGACAGAAAGGAGCATGGTTTTCCTGTTTCTTTGTTGACTTACTAAAGGCAGCATTAAAATCAACTGTGAGTTCCATCTTTGCTGCTGTTTTCCCCTTCGACTGTGTACCTCTATGCTACCATTATCATGGGGGGGTCAGTAGTTCTCATCTGCTGTTGGAGAATGTTTTCCAGTTACAAACAAACTAAACCACTCTTAGAGCTTCTGAAAAATGCTGGTTTAAAGCTTTTTGTTTTCCTGCTACCCATTGCTAATTACAGCTGTGAAAACTAGTCCTTGGAGAAATCTCAAGAGTCCCTCTTCTTCTAAAGACAGCTTCCGATTCTGATTAACCAGAAGCTAATGAGGCTTTCAAGTCTTCTGGATTTTTCACTTGATCTCAGTTCTTCAAGGGCTTGTATAATCTTATTATGGAAATAGTGCCAACAGATGTTTGCAATTTTGCATGTGCTGCAGCTCTATCACTGTGAGGGCATGGGAGGCTCCAAAAGTTGATTAGCAGAGAAAAGCAGGTGGAGTTAGATTGTTGCTACATGTTTGGATGGAGCAAGGAACTCCAATTCCATTCAAGAAAATATAGGGAAGGAAGAGTTCATTTAAGCATGGACATTGCTGGGTTGAAATGATGTTTGTGAAATTTACACTAGGAGTCTTTTGTTAGATTGGCAAACAGAGCCTTGTCCGAACATATGTTCTCATTTTATGTTGACCCTTTATCAGTTTTACTTTTTGTGGTTGTACTGAGGTGAAGCAAACTGGAAACCCAGCATGGTGAGCCTTGCAGTAAGGCTCAGTAAATCATGCCTGTGTTTGTGACTTTGGAAACAACCAGTTTTGGTGGTTGCCAGAAATGGGAACTGTATCATTAGTTACAAGCCTCTGTATGGTTCTGTGGCTTTTCAGTTCTATTCCAGTTTAGTCATAGTACCATATTTTGAATACCAAAGAGTGTCCTGAGGGTGGAAGGACATGTAGCGGTGAATGGCATTTGTATGTTCCTCCTCCACACCATAGTGAAGTTTTCTGAGTATGTCTCATTCTCACAGAAGCACCTGGGGCAAAGATGGGTGGCAAGAGGGTTGATCTGTCCCCTACAGGACAAAGAATTGTGGCTCCAGCTTTGGCAAGGACTCAGAAATTCAGATTCAGTCTGCAGTTACAAGTAGCCTCCTTACAAGTAGCCACTCCCTGTGGCCAGATAGGAGTTTGTAGCCAGCAAAATTGGAGATGGAATATGAAGCTCCCATCCCTGTTGAGGGAAGCAGGTAGCACAAGGCAGGTGTACAGCTATGATCAGAGCAGAAGTTCTGACTCATCAAAACAGGGTTTGAAAACAGCACTGCTGGTGTGAAGCTGATGTTCTCTTTGTTCCTTTCTCTGCAGGGTAATGAGGCAAAGTCAAATAGCGCGAAGTGCAATAGGAGTACTGTAAACATGTATGGAAAACTTGTGGCCAGAATTTAAAAAATATGCATAAAACTGTCAGTTCCCCCCTCCTTCCCCACAGTGTTTCTTCTCTGCAGCTATATCTGTAATGTCCCATCTGAATATTGCATGCTGCCTTCCTGTTGGGTCTTCTGAAGATGAACTGTACTGATTAGGATAACAGTAAGGTAGGAACCAGCTGTAACTCAGTAAGATCAGTAGTTTACTGTTAGAGTACACTTTATCACAAATTTTCCTTTGAGTAGGATACAAAATATCCTTTTCAATTTGTTGCCTTGAAATATTTATAATTGTTTCTGTAAAGATGAGGGGACGGAAGGCATTTTTGGAGATGTCTGCATGGATACAGGAAGGCTTTATGCAAAGCATTGATTAAAGACAAGGGTTTGCTGTCCATACCAGGTTACTGCATCCACAGAGCATCATTCTGTGGCAAGCCTGTGCTGAAGTATTCCTCAGCTTGTAATGGTTCAGATGTTGCTGTGCAGGTGCAGCTGGGATTCCTGGCACAGGTCTTTCTGAAGTCAATAACTGTGGCTGAGCAGGTGCAAATAGCTGATCTTCCTCATAGTGACCTGACACAATTTACAGAGTTTATGGATTTTTTTCTGTTTAAGAATTTAATGCCCATCGGAGTCTTGGTGTCTTCAGAATGGAAAGATTTTGGTCTGGCCAGTTTGCTGGTGGTAGGTCTTTTTATCTATTTTTTTTTTTAATTTTTATTTTTATGACTTTTTTTTTTCAAAACTTGAAGTAAGAGGACATATGGATTGGAAACAGGCAACAACTCATTATATGATCTGAGCAATGCTTGCCTGCATGGCACCAGGGACTCAGAGAAGATGATTCTTTCAGTCATTTCCATTCAGCTTTTGTCAGTAATCAGAACATTTTCAAATATTAGCACAGAAGTTGCCATCTCATCCTCAACTTTGTGATACAATGTGTATCAGTTTTCTGGTCCAATTCCCAAATTTGGTAAACAAAATAGAACCCCTTCACTTGTGCTGTAATTATGGAAAATGGCCATGATGTTGGGCTTTTCTGAATAAGATAGATGAAAAATCATACTGGTTTAGCTTGTTCGTGCTAAGGTATGGAGAAGAACACTGACAGGAATATAATTTTAACACTGCTGTTAAAAAGAAATTGAAAATATTTCATACATGACACTAGTGGTAAATAGCATTCTGCTTGTTAGAACTAGTACCTATTGTGCGTGTATTAGACACATCCAAGACATGAATAAGTCTTATAGAAAAACAGCTTATCACTATCTTACTGAAATGTATTTTTATAACTGTTAGTGCTATGGTGTGATTCTGCAGTCTTTTCAGTGAATATCCATAGTCCTAAGACAAATATGTAAGTAACAATGAAGAAAAAACTTCAAAATTCAGCAGTAGTTGTGTGCTTCAAACCACACTCCTAATATGATTGATTATCCAAATAGGTGAATCCTCTTCCTGACCTCAACCATGTTGTTACAGTCCTTTAACACAGGTAAGGCAAAGAGCATCTGCAGAGTCTCACAGCATGGGCAGCCTTTACAGAGACACAGCATTGCAGTGACTTCCAGCTGCTGCTGTTTGCACTGGAACATGGAATATTGTTCTTAATCCCATTCTCCTCCTCTCCATATCCATGTAGAGAGTAATTCATTATTGTTGTTATTTATTTATTCTTACTTTGTTTACAAATAAATTATGAAAGATAAAAATAAGCACCTCACCATACCATTATTTGGTGACCAGCTGCTGCCCAGGATACAGTTGAAGGGCAGTTGAGAAAAGTGATGAAGCAACTTCCAAAGAAAGGAGACTTAATCCTCATGCTTGCTTCCTTAAATTCCCTGCTCTACAAAACTATGCGTTGCTTTCAAAACAGTGTATTTAGTCTTTGATATACAAAGTATTGAAATGGTGATGAACAGTGAAATAAATATTTCATTTTATCTCTACTTTGATAAGTCATTGACATTTTGTCTCTTTGTGATCCTCCACATATTAATATTTAATATGCAAACCTTCCATATTCTTCCCAGCAACAACCTTGCCTAAGAAGAAATATGGACCAGTTATAAGGAGAAATTAAAGGGGCAGCCCCTCTGGGCTTGGGTTGGTTTTAGTTCTTTGTAGGTTAAATTCCACTCGGTGATAGCACTGAGTGCTTTCTGCACCTTTTCAAATGCAGACACTGAACTGGGAGTGAAGTTAACCTTCCAAGCAATTACATATTCTCCTTTTGCAACCAAGCAGCACTTTCATTGCTGTTGTTTTGGAAGCGTCTTTGTTTATTTATCTGTGTATATATAAGGATTTTGTAGCAGTTTTCAAGCAAAGTCTCAGCTCGAGTTTTGTAGCTAATTATGATCTTTTCGGAAATAGTCTTCTGAAAGAAGTTTTGGATGTTGCAAGTAGTTACCTGAATTGAATAGAATTTGGAAATTTTTTTTGGTCCAAATTTGGTAAGCATGTGAAAACTGCTTCCCAGCTCAGAGTATCACTAATCCAATTTGTTGATTTAAAATATAAGATTTCTTGACTGTAAGTTTAACTTAGGCAAGATCATTGGGAAAATTTGGAATCAGCTAAACTGGGAAAAGGAGGAATGTCTTTGTGTGGAGTACAGGCTCGATCTGCTGAAATTAATTTTCTCAGTGGAGAAGGTAAAGGTTTTCTTTCTCTCATTTTCTCTTTTGAGGTTTGTTGCCTTACTACATGCATTCTTAATTTTTCAAAACAATCAGAAAATTGGAGATTCTTCTGAAAATCTCCAAAGGAAAACCAGAGCTCTATAAGGAAAACTCCCTGGTATTAGTGATTAATGTGAAAATTCAGATAATAAATAGCTCAGCATTAAGGCTGGGGTGTGGTAGTATACTATGGCAGTGATCTCTAATAAACCCAACAAAATCCTCTTTGACAAAGAATCACTTTCTCTGAGAATGCTAAACAATTTCTAAAAGTGTCTGCTGCTCTGCAAGATGTAGATACTCTTGGTATATTTGTCAGTACTAAATGGATTTGCTTTTAAGCGAGCTAGCATATTTGCAGCAAAATTTATTTGTCCTCCTGCTGGCTCCTGCAATCAAGCATCCTAAGTATGACTGCTCAGCATCATAAACTTTTTGAGAGGAATGAGTTGACTGCTGCATTTCCTTTGGCTTGCAAGGTCTTGAAGCTGTTATATTAATGCAATAGAGAGTCTGCCCCAGCCTTGGTGGGACACGTCTGTGAACCTTCACCAGATGGAGATTCATGTTCCTCCTCTGAGCCACAGCAGTAACCACATGTCCAATGGCATTTCCTCCAGGCTGAGGAGCACGTACTCCAGGAGTGCTACAACATTTTGGACAAAATTTTGGTGCTTTGTTTACAAATATAACTAAGGAGCATAATTCAACATAAGGACTGAATTAGTGGAGATGAGAGCTGAGCAGATTGCTGAATACTAAGATTTATGAGTCACCTGAGATACTGAACATTAAACACATGCATACTTCCTATTCTTAGGGATCTGTACACTTTCAATTCCTCTAGTACTCTTGCTTTGGTGTCATCTGGCTTTTTGTGACATGTATTTTTATAAAAGCCTAATTGGGTAATGAAATATTTTTGTTATAGGTTTGCAGCTGGAGTGCTAATGAAAGGTCAGCTGATCACCATAGAAGGTCCTTTTATTTGTGTTACTGCTGCTTTTTGGGAAATGACTGTCTCTGTTCATTCCCTGGCTAGCAGAAGAAATCCTGTAAGGACTTACCTGCTGCAGTGCAAAGCCAGCTGGTCTCAGTGCTGGGCAAGGGTGTTTGAACTGGGTGCCAAGGATGAGGTCTGCAAATCACACCCCAAAACTTCTGACCTTAATGCTCTCTGAAGCGTCAGTTTAGCTTCCTAAGTGTTGGGCCACCTTGTTTTTCAATTGTAAGATTTATTAATAACATCTTGCTTTATATTTATTGCTTCCATTATTAGAAAACAGTGACTTGAGTTTAACAGAATCTTAATTTAATAGAAAAAAATACTAGTTTTCTGGTTGTGTTTTTTTCCCTTCTTCTTTTTATCCATGTCATGGCTTTTTATTTTGAGCAGGGTGTGGATATATTTTAATTTCTCTTGGCTGTGTGCCTTTCCCACCCAGCCACACAAACAAGAGGGAACATCTTTCAATTCAGAAGTTGGCAAAAATAACGGAGCAGCAAAATTCCACCCTTGGGGAGAAGGTTAGGTGTTCTTTTAAGAATGTGAGAAAAGCAGCAGGTTTTGCCTTAAGGTACCAGGGTGAAAATTGGTATCTTTGTATGGGATCTTTCATTAACACATGGAAGAACAAAGACAACACATGGGAAGACGTACAGAAAAGTGCTACTAGTTATAGAGAATATCAGTTTTTCCTTACTCAGGATTTGGGGCATTTTGGATATTCCTTATGTATATTCACCTGGAGTTTTGTAGCTGGTACTGAACGATGTTTCTGCTTTTCTAAAATTCACTTTTCATCTTTACTACCCTTGTTCAGAAGCACTGACATAACTGAAAAATTACTTCAATCCGATACAGTTTAAATTGAAAAATCATTCATCAGTGAGGAGGTGTAATAACAACATGTATGGGAATAGCTTCCTATTTTCATATTTTATGAATAAACCAAATACAATATATAATTCAATTACGAAGGATCAGAGAGTTTTAGTCTTGATTAGAGGGTGCCCTGATTTATGCCATTAACCGATTCAAATACTTGCATTTGTCACAGATCTACTGTGGCAGATGGAGGATCCCAAGGGATAATTTGCTGCGACTCAGTAGGAGCTAAAATATAGCTTGCAATGGAAACAGGCACCAGCAGGAGAGTGACAGGGAGAGCAGCATAAGAGGAAGATGAGCAGCAGTCTTGCATGCTATGTTCTGGAGCAGCATGGCTTTCTGGGTCAAATTAATATTAGAGTTAGTGCTTCTGTTGCAAAGTTTCTGTTTGGCTGCACTCTTTTACAAAGCTCACAAGACAAGTCTTGTCTGCGGGTGTTTGCAGATTTTGAATTCAAGGTTGACACAAAGAAAACTTCTTGTTTCAAAACATCCATTGTGCCAGGGACTGTGGTAATAGTAGTAGTAAGTGCTGAGTGTGTGTGTTTCTGTGTAGCTACTTAGACATAGTGGGGAGAACTCCTGTCATTCTGTCTCTAACAATAACACATACTTAACTGTAATTTTTACATTGGTTTCTAGTTTATCGATTGGAGATTGTATAGGCTGTTGCTAGTGGGAAATCCTGGTAAGTGCAGCAGAGGCTGAGAAAGGGTGCCTTGTCTGATAGGATAAAGAAACCTGTATTATTACAGAGGTCACTGAGGTTTGTAGAAATTGGCTGCTTTGTGGGGGGTGTATTTATTGCAATATTTAAGATGTGATATACTAACCGTGATATGTATATTCCCAGAAGAACACAGTATTCTGATGTTCTAATGTCACTGTTCACAGTCAAGCTTTGTCATTATCATTTCTAGGGCACAGTCAATGAGATCAGCACTTTCCAGAAATGAAGTTCCTGGTCAGAGGAGTTTTCATTCTAATTATGTAGTTAACATGAATTAATTTATTAAATTGCAGATGAATGAGGATTAGCAAAATGATAAAAAGTGAAAAAAACCTACTAAACTCCTATATTGTGCCTTCTTTTTTTTTTTTTGTATGCACAGACCTGGACTATACCATCTCATTGAAAAATTGTTTCACTGCAAGATTTATACACTGAATTTCCAATATGGATAAAAATGTTGTCCCTGGTAGGATGGAAGTCAAAAAAAGTTCTGAAAATAAAGCAAAGTTAAATGACATCCTATGATTGGAAAGATTTAAAAAACGAGTTTTCAGGGCATGTACATAATGTATAATGCGTATATTGGTAAAATATTTAACATCTGTTTTATATTACTTGCAGTGACACCACTACAGCATTTTCTCCAGGAACTTAAAATTGCTAACACAGTTACATAGCTTTAAGTTACCAGGCTGCTTGGGACTTGAGCATCTGTGGAGTAATTGTTTCTCTGTGATTTTTAATTCTTTCCTTGTTTCCTTAGAAGTCTGTTTGTTTTGTTTGTTTTGGTTTTTTGTTTTGTTTTGTTTTTTGGTTTTGTGTTTTTGGCTTTTTTTTCATAGTGACAGTTGTAGTTAGCTGCCTAATTGCAGAGTCATTGCAAACCTTCCTTCTTCAGAGGCTTGCTAATGGCAGTAATTGATTAACGAGAAGCACGTTAAGGTGTCATTATATAACCACTGAAACGTTTCTTTCCATTTCATGGTCGGTGGCTCTTGTTGACCCTGCTGATTAGATCATAAATGCAGAAACGTCCTACTGGAAGTTCTGAGGTTCAGCTAAAGGCAGGAAAGAAGATGCTTTTAATGCCATCTTATTGTCAGGCCATGTTCAGAAATAATACAGAATTTTATTGATGCATTTCACATCTATGATATAAATTGATCTTGGGGAAAATATTGCTCACAAAGCTAATTTGGAATATAGGCACAAAAGAATGTAGACATTCAATATTTGTTCTCTGATTTCAAGAATAGGTATTTGTGTTTCTCTTTCATATTACATGACATATGTATAGATGTATATACACACACCTGAAAACTTCAGACTGTGGCAAAATTAGTCTTTCACTATTGATTTTATTGTTTGTTTGCATCTTACACACAAACTTAAAAGTCTCTACCTGTATGTGTAAATAATCCATAGGTACTAATAGGTAGAATGATAATAATTACAAAACTTGATTAAAATAATTATGTAACCAAATGAAGCACTTTCATGATGCAGTGCTAGAATTAAAGCTTTTTATGTGCATTTTAAGTTTCCACACAATAGTTTATAAGATTTTTCGTCTTTGAGCATAATTTCTTGTGGCTGTGAAATGCAAACTGGAAACCACATTTGGCTTCAGCTGATTGTGGAGAGCTTAGTTCTGCTGCCCAAAGCTCTGCTAATGCTGGAACATGTAGAAGTTGAGTATCTCCCTCAATCTCACTTTGCATGCAGGCAAGCAGGAAATAATCCTTGTGTTTAACCAGTGCTGTATGTAAGAGGAATATTTTCAGTTATTGACTATGGGAGAGCTCAAATGTTGGCTGGTGAAGATATTTCTGCCCCTTTCTACTGAATTGTCAGGCCATGACATATATTCCACTTGCTCCCTTCCAGCCTCTTCCATCTTGCCTTGCTTTTGTCTCAGCTCCTTAATCTTTGTAGCTCCAGCTCGTTCTTACTCAGGACCTTTTATTATCTGGTCCTAGTTTTTCCCTCCCTTTCCCTCCTTTGAATTTTTTTCTTTTAATCTGCTATCCTGTTGTAAGCATCAGTTTGAACCATTATTAGTAAAAGTGTCTGCTGGACTTGGTGTGAGAGGCAAATAAAATCAACGTGCCCCAGCAACTGATGATACTTACGGGAAATTATGATCTGAATTAAAAAGTGAACTAAAACTTGCTGTTCTTTCTAAAGAATCAGTTTCTATAGGTTGTGTCAGTTTTCAAAAACATAAACATCAGAAGCCCTGCATGTTCAATCTGTTAGGTTTTATGGCTTTTCTGCAGCCCAAGTGAAATGTATTCAGGTTAGTTGGTTCCTGTGTTGCCATCCTGTCTAAACTTTCTTCCGGGCTAGAAAATTGATAAGTATCTGATAACCACTACAGAGACAAAACAGAAACATAAAGATCATATGTTGTGTAATCATCCTGATTACTCTGAGCAGTACTATGCTGCAGGTTTCGTTAATCAAGATTAATTGTGATCTAGGCTACGTGAACTGTCATGTAGAGTGGATTGTAATTAAATAAAAATATAATCATTTTAACATTGTGCCACTAATATGTATTTACAATAGGTAGTACTTTTGAAAAGACTCTTTCTCCATACAGTGATTAGGAAACTGAGTTATATTTTCTAACTGCACAGATGTTGTTAAAAGCTCATATTTCAGGCCATAAAGACTTATTATATTTGAGGTTGTACAGCAAAAGAAAAATGGTTTGTACATCTGTCTGCTGTGTGAGACATTAAAACTAAAAAATCTGGAATGGTAGAGATTTATGGAAAGCCTCACTTGTGTGTATATATACATATACATATATATATATGTTTTAAATATGTGGTAGGTAATTTATAGTGGGGTATTGCTAAGAAAAAAATGCTTTGACAGGTCTTGACAGCTCAGAGGAAGAAAATATTTAATACCGTGTATAATAAGAGAATCGCCTCTGTTTCAGCTTTCTCAGCATGAGCTGACAGGTCTTAACTTGACTTCTTTCACATGGTATCTTTCAATTTTTATCTAGAATGGATTGTACAAATGCTTTTCTTTGAGGCTTAATGAACCAAAAACCTTTTGGGGTATGTATACTCAGGTTGTTTTGTGTAGGGGCCTAAATCTGTATTTCTGAACATTCTGTTGTGTATTCTGACAACTAGAAATGTAATAAGCTTAAATATTTTTTCTTTCTCTAAGGAAAAAGGAGTGCATCCTAGACAACCATACAAAAGCATACAAAAAAATTCAGCATGCAAGTGGATTTCTGCCCATGTACAGAATGTTCTTTTGAGTGACTTTTCCCTCTGCTGCTTCCGACTCTTGACCATGGCTTTCATTAGATACTGCTTTGTTGGGTGTCTGTGCTTCCATCCCCGTGCCACTCAGCGATAACGGAGTACATACACCTCCAAAGACCTCCAAATATGCTGGCTGGCTGTGTTCTCTGCTATCCAAGGCTCTGCCTCCCCATGGCTTCCTGCCCAGGCAGGATATTACTCAGAGAAGGTTGTTTACTGACCTTGCAGGGGCTCAGTGAGAGCCAAGCTGGGGCTGGGAGTGTATCAAACACTTGCAGGGAGGCTGTATTGAAGCTTGCTGGGGGTGGGGGGAAGACATGGTGTCATGAATAGAGCTGTCTTGTGTGCTTAGCTGAGATTTTATCTGTGACCACTAGTTTTAGTGGGCTTTTTCTAAATGTGATTTTCTTTTAGAAGATGTTCGTGTTAAAACTAAAGGAAATTAAATTCAAATGTGCTCTCAGATATTACTGAGTCAAGCAAATAAATGGATAAAAGCAGGCAAGCTCTTGCAATGTCAGGGATCTTTCCCCATCCCTCACAGGCTGGCTGGGTTGTTGTAGGTGTGTTGCCTTACGTGTGGTTTCCAGGATCAGGTCCTGCTCTGTGGCCTCCATGCCTGTATTACTCACTGGGCAAGCTTTAATGGAGTGACCCATAAGCAAACACTTGGGTGGGGGTCCTGTTCTGCTTGGAGGAAACATTTTTGAGCCCCATTCCCAACAGTCCCTTGTGGTGTGGCCACCTCAGCAGGCAACATTCAGCTGTGGATGCAGGGTGACTCCCAGGGCTCTCTGAGAACACCCTCTGTTTGCAGCCTCAGACAGGCTACAGGACATCCCTGTTACTCTCTCATTTGAGTCTAGGCAATCAAAATATATTTCCTAAATAAATTATCTGAGAAAAAAATACTGTTTTTTAGAAAAGCATAATCATAATTAAAACCCACAAAGCATGTTGATTTTTTTTTTAAAGAATCATGTCAGGAAAGACAGTATATTTTTCCTTTCTCAGGGCTGGAAACATAACAGAGACACTTCTAAAATGGGTCGCCTTTATTTATTTGGTGTCTGTAGGAAAGTGTAAATATCATGCTGTGTGTCAGACAGTACTGAACCTGCCACATGTCCCAGCTCTTCTCCTTGGGAGTGAGTAGCTTTATGCGACCTCTGAAAATGATCAAAACTGTCTTATTTCGTGGCTGACTTTGAAGATGAGTCGCTCTAAATTGCTTGTGCCTCAAACACTGCAATGTCAGTAGCAGGGCTCTAATGAGGGGTGATTTCTCCCCCCCATTCCTGAGCTGCTGAGTGGGTCAGAGGTGTGGGTTGCACAACTGAGAGAGGCTGCTCTACAAGAGGGAAACAAGAAATCATCTCTGTGATTAAAACCATCATTTGGTCAACCTATATAACCACGCACTATCAGAAATTTGTCTTTTCTAAGCAAATGTGCAATGAATGTTATTTATCCAATCATAGTAAATGAGGCACTGTTAATTTCCCTACTGAACAGAATTAAAACATGTTATTAAGGCTCAGCAGCCTCAGTTTTGCCCAGATTCATGAGATGGTGAACTTTATAACCATAGTTGAGTATAGACACACTAATGACACCTAGGTGCTTCTGTGCCTTCTATTTCTTATGTAATGGTGGATGCTTTTGGAGGGGACCCTGAAATCATGGGCAGTTTCTGTGCTTGTGCCTGCTCCTGCTGTCTTCTTTTTTTTTTGTAGTGAAGACTTCAGTACTTTTCTGTGTACATAAAATACGTGACTTCCTCCCTGTAGACACAGTTCAGTAAAGAACTTGGACAAGGGACAGTTACATTCATTTTGTTGCAACTATTTAAACTGAAATTTAACCTTGAGTATTAAATGCTTTGCTGAATCTGGATTTGAATGGGATGAGATGATTGCAATAGGAAACAGACCCTTCTTGGCACTTCCCCAGGCTTCCAGGCTTGTGGAGGTGTTGCTAATGTTGTATGTGGTTAGTTGTTGAGGATTTTGAAAAACAAGGGGATAAAATCACCTTACAAGATGAAATCCTTCTTTTTTTCCCATTTTCTCCTCACTGAGGAAGACCAGATAGTAAAGTCCTCAAGTCTTCTTAGCTCTACCTTATGTAAACTTGGGATTGCCAGGAAGTTATGGTATTATCAGTCAAAATAATAGTTTGACCAAGCACTCATTATCTATTGTTACTAAATTCCAGTTGTGGAGGTAAAGAAAGGAAAGACCTCATTATTTTCCATCATCCTGTTTCGACCTTTGAGTTACTGATGTTTTTCATACATCTATTTAACTTTTTGGCATTGCAAATGTCTCAATTCCGCTTCCTTTTAATAAAAGTAATGGAAGAGAAATTATAATTTCCTTACTCCTTATCTTTCAATATGCTTTATGAATTTTTTTAAATTGTTAATTCTGCCTTGTATTAGAACTGTTTCCTTTCTTGGTTTTTGTAATAACAAGGATTTCCTTACGGTTTCAAGAACCGCTTTAACTGAGCTAAACAAAGGTGTACAAAGAAACTTCTTTTGTGTAGTTGTGTTCCTACGTATGTTCCACAGTTTCCCCTTGATCTTTAGGTAAGTGATAATAGTGTCTATATGAGATGTACAAATATAATTTGTACAGATACATATACACGCACTGCCATGTATGTTCTAACTTAGGCTGTTGTCTCTTAAATTCTTACATGAACTGTCGGTTGACTTGCTCCCTGCAAGCTGATTTTCTTTTACAGTTGAAGCCTTTCTAGGAGATACAGTAAAACGAGATTATGGTTAGATTTCCACTAAGTAATCTATATGGATTGACTATTGCTGAAGGCACTTTTATTTCCTGAACAAAAGAAATGTGACTTTCTCTGCTTGGGTTTATTACTTTTAAATTAATGTGACTAGTGTAAATCAGATAGACTTAGTATGCCAAGTATAGTGCAGCTATTTAATACTTTGATGAAATGTACTGGAGCAAATGGCAACAAGGCATTTTACAAAAGTAATCATACTGCTGAAACCACCAAAAGTCTGTGTTGTCTTTTGGTTAGGCTTCGATTTTTAAGAACAAAAGAGATATTCTGGTCTTCAGAGATGGTTGCCACTTATTTAGGAAAATGCATCTGTGATCTGACAGGGGGTGTCTATTTTCAGTTGTGATTTGATTTTTTTTTGCTGTCCCCCTCAGAGATTCTCTGCAACTTGTTATCAGTCCTTCTGGTAACTGCAAGTTCAAGGAGTTAAACTGCAATAAGCACTTTAATCTTACAGGACTTTTAAAAAAAGAGTCAACATCCACAGAATTACATATTGGGATAAAAAACCTGTGGTTTTCACGATAAAAATGCTTTTGGGAGTTGTTCTCATTAAATTAGCCTTAAACATTTGGAGTTTGAGTTTCTGCATAACAGCCTACCAAAGGGGGTTGGAGGAGGTCAGGTTAGAGCAGCAGCTCTATTGTTCAGATATTTATTTCAGCTGGAGGCAACTGGCCACTTTCAGCAATGCAGGACATGAGCTGGGAGCAGTGGGCACTGGAAGGGCTGCTGGGGGCTAAATTACACTTTTTTCTGCTGAGCTACTTCGCAGATGTGCTGGAACAAGGGTGGGAAGGAGGGTGCTGCCCATCTGGGTGTATGTTTGACTAGTGGAGGAAAGCAGGTAGTGAAAGAAGAAAAAAGACTTGAGGGAAGGGAGCAGTGGCAATAAACAGTAATAGAAAGTTAAAAGAAGTTAATCTTGGCTTTCTCACAGAACAGTGAGAAAAAGCAGCAGTGATTTCACAAAACCCTTTGTTAATCAGAAGTATTATTTTTTTCTCCTTCCTGTTCTCATTTAGAGTGATAAAACCTTATTTAAAGTAGCAGATTTTGATGAAAATTATAATTTAATACTCTTTGGCTCACCTATTAATTTTCCTGTAATGGAAAACAAACTGTCAGATTCCTGCTACAGCAGGGCTTTTAAGCCCTCTACAACTTAAAAAAAAAAACAACCAAAAAACCCCAAAACAAAAAAAACACCGAAAACTTTTTTTTCTTATCTAAATAATTTTTATGGGGATGGCTGTTAGCCAAGGAGTAGATGAACAAAGCAGTGAATTACTAAGAATTGTTTTTACTAGTAATCCTTTTCTAGGTACATTTTTGACAATGGTCTGATTGAACAGAATTGTGTAGTTGAACCAAAAGCATTTCGGATACAGACTTCTTGGTCTGGGGAGGGCTTGGTGTTCAGGAGGAATCCCCACCTCCTCGCTTTTGAGTTGCGATCTGTTTATGTTGTGATCTTTTTTTGAGTTGTGACCTGTAGTGCTGGCACTTGACAAGGGCAAAAGACATGCTTCTTTCCATGGTTAGTAGAGGTCTAACTTTTCTGAAAAGTGTCTTGATGCAAAACAGTAGCACTTATTTGATTAAATTGTAAGTCACAACTGATTAAAGCATTTCACCCGTATCGTCTTCAGATTAGAAAATGCAAGGAAATGAAAATCTAACTTTTGTCACCAGCTTGTGATAGCAATGAGTCAAACTTGCTGTAATGAACACAGTCAAACTTTACTGCTACCATTTCTTATAAACTTTCTTAAGTAGTTCTTTAGAGAAGGAATTTTAGAAGTAGCAAGATCAACTCAAATGTAGTGTTGTTTTAAAGGGGAAGATGTTTTCCATGATTATTTTCTCTGCTTATGGTTTTGGTTGTTTCCAAACAGGGTCTTTTGCACTAAATATGAAGTCCTTTGTTTGAGAACAATTTGCTTTTTACTTTAGAGAAGTGAGAAGATTTAATCTCTAGTTCCATTGAGGGGAGAAAGAATTAATAGCAATTTTACCGAAAACACAGCAAAACTAAGAATATGCCAGTTTTAGGCAAACACAAAGCAAAATGAAGCCCATTCTGTACTTTCATGTGGAGAAGTTCTTCTGTTGGGAGAGAAAATGAATGTTAAAATTTACCACTTATTTTGAAGAGCTATTTATTTATACACCAGTAATATGAACACAAGTTGCTTGTATGTGAGAAATTGATAAAGATCTTCTAGATGTGACTTTGTTTCTTTTTCTTCAGGACAAATCATTACAGATGATTTTGGGATAATACATAATTAATTGTTACACAAAATTTCATTTTGATTTTGAAGCAGAAAAGGAAGAAAGCATTTTTAATTTAAACAAAATACACTTTTTTATTCTTAACAGTAATCTTATCCATCAGTGGCTTTACCAGAATACGATGTTTTCTCTCTTTACGTACACTATGCATGTACATTTGTCTGTATTTGCCTTAAATGAGCTAAGCAAACCATCAATTAGTTGTAAAGAATCCTTCACAGTGTATTCTAAAGGTTGTGAAATAGCCACCACTTGTGTCATTATTGGATGCTTTATTAAGGCTTGGAGTAAATGTTGCTTAGCTCTTTGAAGATGTCTTGTTCCTCTTCAGGTTGCTTATTTCAGAGTTTATAGACTTCAATTTATTTTTAATCCTGTGATATAGGATCACTTATCTCCTTATTTTAACGTGTTTAAATTTTGCCTCTACCTTCCAAGCACACTCCACTGCTTGTGACATCTTTCTGTTTTTCATTCTCTCTCTGTGTTGGTCATGTTGCCATCCACTGTGCAGCTTGGCCACTTCATTTAAATACAACTTTGAGGAAAGGTTGATTGTAGATACTCGAGATCAGAAGAGGTGGATACTGTTCTAATCTTTGTTTTACTGCATTTTTAAGTCACTTACAATAAATGTCCCCAAGCCTGGGCTACTGATACCTTACTTCTTCTGTATTAAAATGCTGCTTTTTTACCTTCTTGTAGTAGGTGCTTGGACAGAAAGGTCTGACGTTTTCTTCTGTGCAACCTTCCTCTTGGGTGGGGAGCTTTAACAGGAATAGTTGCACAATGTAACAGTTTTTATTCTTCCATTGGGGTGTGAGGACATGAGTGCACAGCAAACAGAGCACTGCTGAGGTGGGCTCTGACTCTCTGTTCCTGAAAGTTCATCTGACAGCAGAGGGAGCCTTGGTTCACACACCTGAATTACATGCACACATTTCAATTATCTGATACCAATTACAAGGGAATTTTTCCCTGGCACAAGTGTATTGGGACTGTTACGGAGTTGTGGCTGGCAATGCCTCATGTCAGCCACCAAATATTGAGCCTTCTAGCTTGCAGACTTAATTACAAATCCATGGTTTACTTTTGCAATCTGTTGTGCTCAACAGTGCTGGGACTGGTGATAAGTCTATCAGTTTTTACTTGGTCACTAACACATCACCAGCATTAAATTCTGAATGGCAGCCTCTGTGTGCACTGCCCGGGCTATCTCTGATAAAACATTAATCATTTCAAGGTTCCATTCAAACCCATTGATAGAAATTGCAAAATGTAATTTAGCTTTCAGAATAGAATTAATGTTTTCTAATAGCTCTAAGCTATTGTATGATTTATTGGTTCCATTGCTTGAGGGTTTTTATAATCTAAATTGGTGATTACAGACGATACACAACATTGTGTATCATAAATAGGAGTTATGTGTCTGCTGAAAATGATAATGGGTTTTTGTACCTTGTATGTATATTAGTACATTCAGTAGTATATTAAAGCCTATTTTAGAATTGGAAGATGATTTTGCCCCCATATAGATCTTCCCAGCTCATTCAGTTAGTGAATCTGCTGCTGTTTACTGGTCTTCCTCTAATTTGATAAATGTGTATTGCATCAGAACATCAAAAAATTAAAGGTGCACCTGTGGAATCTTGTTTTCTGTGATATGCTCTTTTTTAAAACATTCTTCTTATTTTTTGCTTGTTTTTGAGGAGACGATTAGGACTAAAATACTGTTTATGATTCCTGAGGAAATTTTAGCCCAGTGCTTGATTGGTGATGAATGTATTTACTGGTTATGTGTGGGAGAATTATTTTTGCATAGCCAAGTCTGCCATTGGATGATCTTAGTAAACATGGAGAAGATGAAGTGAACATCTTTGTGGACAATGGAAGTTTTATATTCTTTTATTAAAGCTTTAACATGTGCTGTTATTTTTCTTTGCTAACCCAAATTTCCAGCCTGCAGTGCCGATGGCTGGTATTGGGCTGCTCTTTCTCTCATCACAGGATTGGTGGGCTCTACAGTCATTGTCAACAAACAGTGGTTTTGAAAGGCTCTTGCTGTCGTAGAAATTAAAAATATGTTGTGATAAAACAAAATCATAGAATCACAGAATGGTTTGGACTAGAAAGAACTTTCAAAGATCATCTAATCCAGCTCCCTGCCATGGACAGGGACATCTTTCACTAGATCAGGTTGCTCAAGGCCCCATTAAACCTGACGTAGAACACCTGCAGGGATGGAGCATCCACAGCTTCTCTGTTTCCCCAAAGCTGAGGTATCCACAACTTGTCTGAAAGTAAGGGTGATACCTATAGGAAATTATCTGGAACAACTGGCTTATAATAGTGATTTGTAAATTCTTCCCTTAAACATGCATTAATTTGTTTTAATCTAAATCTTGTGAAGAACAGATGTTAGAATACCCCAAATATTTCTTGCTTTTCCTTTTGTTCTTTATAATGTGAAGATATGCAGTAAAAGTTAATGTCAAATTTAAGTAAAATTAATGGTGTAGTGATTTTTTGATAGAAATAAATTATATTTTTTAAAAAGGTATTTCTTATCAAACAGTGCAAATCTGTGTGTATTTCTTATTTATTGTCTATACATCTAATTATAGAGAAACTTGCTTTAGACAAGACTTTCAATGAAATAAGGAAGTCATTTATTACATTCCTCTTAGAATTTATAAAGCATTCAGCTTTCATGGTGATGACCATTTATTATTATTTTTATTATATAAATACTTAGATAAAGAGGAATGGTTGCCAGCAGTGAATTAAATAAAACCCCCAATTGATCAATAACTCAATTTAGTTGAGAATTTCTTTAGAAAATACAGCGGTATTAATCAGGAGAGAACACTTCAAGTATAAAATTTGATTTTCTTAGTGGAAAATCAGTTTGCTTTATCAAAATCCTAAGGTCTCTTTCCTCCTTTCTCTCCCCATCATACAATTCTTCTTCTGCAGTAAAGCTAAATCAGATTTGTCTGAAGCAGTAATTGGTGATTATCTCCTAACTGCAAGACATAGTTGAGCCTCTTTGGTTGCTCCTATCTTGGTTGCCATCTCTAGCGAGTCACAGCATGGCAAGGAAGAGCGAGGACTGCTGTGGGATTTCATTTTTCCTATGAGGTGTAATTATGTCCAAGAGCTCTGCAAATTGTGGAGAAAAGGACAATTGGACCTCACCAAAGAGATATGAAATGGTTGGGGTGGAAAATGACTTTCTGCCCCAGTGTAAGGTTCTGTGGCTTGCAGGAGGGATCCCAGGTTGTGTTCACAGAATCACAGAAGATGCTGAGTTGGGAGGGACCCACAAGGATCATAGAGTCCAACTCCTGGTGCTGCACAGCACCATCCCCAGGAGTCACACCATGTGCCTGAGAGTATTGTCCAAATGCTTCTTGAACTCAGTGTGGAAAAGTAAAAACCCATGTGGAAAAGTTTTTATAATGTTTTAAGCTTTCTTGTGTACTCTAGCATAATCTGTTCATTATTTGGACTAATGAAGTGTTACGAAATGAAATTTACCTAATGGAAAAAATCCCTACTTTATTTTACAGAGAAATTAAAAATGAGAACTGAGGATTATTTATGCTTATGCAATGTTCGACATTCTATTAAAAGCCTGGGTTTTGCTTCACACTTGAGGAAGGATTTATGTGCACTAAAGCATCATTATTGTTATTGTTGTTATTATTAACAACAGGGTGGTCTAATAAAAGTTATCTATCACTTAAAATCCTGACTAGCTTGTTTTATTGATGCATCTTAACATCACTCTGTCACAGATAACACAGTTTCTGCAGAAGCAAGTCTCTTCTGAGAGATGTGGAGAACCTTTCAAGTGACCCCTGTTGGAGCCAAGAGAGTGATTTATAATTTTATTAGCAAAGTTTTCTCCTCCAGACAGCTTCATTAGATGTTTTATGGGAAAAGAAGTGTTTTAGAAGTCCAGCCTCTGGTTTGTTCTTTCACATTTATAACCCAGAAAACCTGACTGCACCCTTAGTGCCAGGTTCTTGGCTCCTTGGCTAGAGTCTCTATTGCTATCAGAACAATCCTGTGTAGTATGGGAAAAGCAAAATGGTAATGAGATTTCAATTTCATAGTTTATGAATTCATTGTGCATCCTCTCTCTCTAGTCTGTATTGCTTTCAATTTTGGAGAGCAGATCAATATGATAACTTACATATCAATCTCTAGGTAATGTTGCATAAAACTAATAACTGTAAAGGAACTTCTTTATAAATTGCTGATATTTATGCCTTGTGCTCTTTTAAAGCATTTTTACAGTATTTTGATACATGCTTTAGTGATAATGTGGTGGAAGGAAGATTTTTCTTATGTGAATAAGTCTTTGATATGTAATTTTGTTAGTGCAAATATATATATATATATATATATATATATATGTTTCTTCCAGAGCATCCCATTTTCAATTTACCATACATTTGAAATGATGTTTTCATATTCTTACATCAGCAGAATGCTTTGTTGTCTTACATATTGCTGTAGAAAATATACTGAAAATCTCTTCTACCTGGTAAAAATCTATTAGTTGTTCCAAAAAAAGCATCTTTACAGTATTAGGACTGTATCTTGTATGTTTGTATAATATAGTAGACTGAATTTTCAGGCCATGAGCAAATCTTGTGTATGCAAAATCCATTTTTAGCTACTTTGTGACTGTCCTTAAATCCTGTCTCTTAAAATGTCAGTTGAGCAGAAGCAAAGCCTCCAAAAAAGCTGTAGCACAACATCTGTGAATCTCCTGTTTCTTGTGTTTGGGGCATTGCCTAAGACTGCCTGGGACACAGCCAGGCTCAAAGCCTCAGTCTGCAAGGTCAACATGGAGACATTCACATCATCAAGGATATGTTAAATAGAAAACATCTGGGAGAAGTTGTGGGGAAAAAAAGTATTTAATTTGCTAATAATTGTTATTAGCATTTTGTAACTAAGTAACTTCATATAGATCTCCCCATCTCCCCTCTTGAGATCAGCCAGTACATACAGTTAAGTGTATGATGTGCTGGACATTCCTTGTGAGTCCCTTCCAACTGAGAGTATTCTGTGAAAGACTCTTTAAGAACTGCGAGCAGCTGCCCAGTCATTGTAGGGGAAGGTACAGCACCGTGAGCACCGACAGTGCTGAGGTTCTCTGAGTAGTGCTTGCACCTTTTCAGCTCTGGTCAGCCCTGTGGGCACCTGCAAGAGAATTAAAGATCACAGTTGCCTCCAACACTGTAAAGGCCACAAGAAGGAATTTGCTGTAAGATAAGCCACCACATCAGGAGCGTGAGATAAGCACAGAAGAGAGGGATTTGCCACAGAAAGGTGCTAGTTCCAAGCCTGACAAGAGGCGAGGTTTGGTTTGCACATCCGGGTTAATGCATATGGACAAAAATTTCCCACTGTGGCAAACTGTGGGAAAGGAAGCAACTGCTTATACAGGTGTCACTCCAAGTAATGGGAGTGGCATCTGTGGTCCGTGGATACCTGGAACTTGGACTGTATAAAGGTGGTACCCCTGGAAGAACAGCTCTGGGACACCACCACCGGGAAGCCCAGGGTGTAAGAAGGAGCAGCTGGATGCTGCTGGATCCATGGGGGGGTGGTATATTTCTACTTAATCTGTCTTTCTCACTCTCCTTTCTTTTTGTCCCCATCTGGCACCCCCTTAGCCCCTCTCCTCCCTTTCCTATTCCTTTCTCTCTCTGCACCTCACATTTCCTGTTAAATAGGATCTGTAATATTGAGTTTGGCACTTGGTCTTGTTTGCACCTTAATTCGGACAGAGGCATCTCTCAATAATCGACTTGCAACAGCACCATGGAATTCTGGCATAGGAATGAAAATTAACCTATATGTCCTTAATTTTTGTATTTTTGTCTTGCTCTTCTTGCTTTCTATACTTGGCAGTAAGTTTCAAATTCCTTTTCAGAAAGTGCTGAAACTACTGAGGGTGTTCAGTTTGTTTTCATTTTGTCCTGGACAAATTGTGGTAGTAGAGAGGAGGCTGTAACTTAGGTAAAGTCAAGCAAAGAGATTTTGTCCTTAAAAGACAAAATATTAATAATTGATACATCTTGTTTAGGCCAAGGGGGTATGACAGTAGTCAGATTTTTCTTCTGATTTCTAGTAAAATAACTGTCAAAGCTTGCTTTATTTTCTGGAAAAATGTTCACTTTCTTGTGAGACATTTTTAGTGCCTAAGCAGTATAATTACTGCTCTTCTAAAGAATAGGGTTTTGTTTTGTTGAATTGCTAATTGCCTAGTTTTACTGAGAATTGGTACGTGCATTTTCCTGCCATCCCCCCAATGATTGTAAAAAGACACATGGGGTTTTTCTCCCCCCTTACATATTTCTTATGTATTAGACAGAATTCAGAGTGGGTGAACAAGGAATAAAAGGCAAATTTCTGGCCTGTTACTCTATCTTGTAGTTCCTGCAAGTCTGTCAGAATGCAATTTCTGAAAATGAGTAACAATTACATAACTTCAAGCTACTTTTTGGGGCAGAATAGTGGTATGCTGCTTTCAGTATTTGCATTTTCAATACTATTGTGTGATGGTGCATGATGAACCTGGCTGGTGAGGTCAGAGCAACTAATTTCCTGCTGATGTGGGTTGGCTTTTCAGAAGTGGTAACAGGATTAAAATAAATTCTGTGACCAGGAAATGTTGCCATCTCTAGGTTGTGTGCTTGCAGATTTTGGGAATGTATATGTTCATGGATATTATGTGCTGCATACGAAAGAAATAATTACCTGATTTGGTTGTTTGAAATCTGAATTCTCATTTCTTAGATAATTACTGAAGACACAATTATATTTAATTGTTTGAATTTTCAGTTTAATAAGTATTTTTGTAATTATGGCTTCTTTTTGTTCCATTCAGAATGCAATGAGAGATGAGATTTTTCTTTTTTTGGTTAGTCATTAGTATTCACAGATCTATCAGACTGCAGTTCGAACTCTTCACTTGCTTTTGTCACAGAAGATGATGGAGCAAGGTTGCTTAGAAACACTGAGCCACACTCGCAATGGGAGATATCAATCTGTTTTGTGTATTCACCTGCACATGCAGGGCAGAAAATTGAGTTTTTCTGCAGATTATGTTAATTCATTGCAATTTTGTTTTATCTGTAGTATGCTTAAATATAGATAAACAGACATTTTGTTTCATTAGATATAGTGAGAAAGTGTAAACTACAGACTTTTTTTAAAGCAGTCATTTCAAAGTGTGAGAGTTCTAATTTGCTTGCAGGGCTTCCAAAAAGAAAGTGTTACTATTCTTGGCTGAGTTAATCAACTTGTCTTTTATTGACAAGTTGCAGAAATTGGAGATTATTTCATGATCTATTTAAAACAATTTTTTATAAATTCCCAGCTTTAGTCTTCAGTTCAAGAAAATATGTCTGCTTGACTACCAACAGCAATTACATTTTTCTCTAATCTAGTGGAACTCTTGATCTTTTTAAGACTGGCCTAAAAATAAACCAAGTCACTCAAGTTATACAATTTTTGGTCTTTTCAGCTGTGAGTAACTTTGCCTATTTTTAGACCCGCTGTAATTGTACACTAATGTGCTGGAAAAGATAAATGTAGCTTTTAATCACTCTAACTTCTAAGCATTTCAATTATTACACTTATTAAATATGCTGAAAATGCATATATTTCCTCCTGTGAGTCTGGAATAGACTTTAGTATATTTTTAAGGGACTTAAAATTTTCGTATCACTGAGCTCCTAACTCTCTTTAACACACAAGCTGTTGTATGGGGGGGTGTTGACTTGGGACCCTGCTTTATTTTCCGTACATTGTGCTGAACTCATCCTCTTTACACCCCAAAGAGCAAGAAATCAGGTTAAAAGTAAAAGTTGCACAACAGTGCTTCTGTAAAGCTATAAAATTCTTATAGGTGGTTCATACAGTAAAACAAGAGAAAATAATTCCTGTGACTATAGTGATGCCAGTGTAGTAACAGACCAATAAAATGACAGGTGTGAATAAGCAGGAAATAATTTAATTCTCAGTTTAGCTTTCACTAAGATTTTAATAAAAATCAGAACCAAGTAATATAATTCATTAAGGCATGTTATGTGTTGATGATAATTGAATTATTCTGATGCCCATAGACTTAGAGATCGTTGAACTGCATCCTTGTCTGAATTTGTTGCATGCTTAAAGTAATTGAGTCTGACTTTTCATATAAAAGATAGGCTCTAGTAATAAACCTGTACCAACCCCCAAAGCAAAACAGAAATTTATTGACACACATCCTTTGGAGTTGTTACAGGAAAATATTTCTTTTTAAAATTTATTATAAACATAATGTTAAGGAGGAAATATTATCTCTAGTACTTTAACTTTATGGTGCCACCATTGTCTCCTGTAGCTTCTCTTTAGGTCAGGTGTGGGTCACAAGAAAATAAGATCCCAGAACTATGGTCTTTGTCTTTTTACACTTCTGTTTTTTCCCCACATTGTACAGTCACAATCCCTTTTACATTTTTGTGTTGAACACTATTTCGCATTGTATAATGTTGTTATATTCTTTTAAATTTGACTCTGCATTGATTTCCTAGTCTGTGCAGTTGGTTTCCTTCCCTTCTGGCTCTTGATGTAGCAGGTGGCTGTATGTTTGAACACAGCTATGAACCAGGTGTGCAGATATCTGGGCAGTTTTCAGTCCCCTAGTTTCTTATTAGGAAATAATATTTTGAAAATACATGCTTATAATGCTACAAAGTCAAAACACTATCAAGTCAACCAGGTACCTTTCCTGAAAGAAATACCATGGAGATGAGCTTTCAGGAGGGCAGGTGAGGTGTACTTGTGTGTTAAGAATGGATGAACCTATTACTGTGGCAAAGTAAAATGTGCATTCTTCATTACACTTTTCAGGCTGTTCAGACTGAGGATGAAAACAATCCAGGATTAAAACCATCCATGTCAGTAGTTGCTAATGCAACTTCACTACAAAGCTGTGCTCTGAATGAGATCCCAGCAGAAAATACAAAACCTCCTACACATATTAAGAAGAGGAATTCTCAGGGGAGAGTCTGTAGATTGGGTAAGGCAAACGCGTGAGGAAGCAGAGCCAAAAATATTCTCAAGAGTAAAATTGAGAGGGAAGCAAGTTGAATATTCTCTCATTTTCTTCTGAGTTTGTTTCTTTCTCCTGGCTCTCTGATGAGTCCTGCCATTTCCTTACTGCAGGAGCCTCCAGCAGTTTGTAAGAGCAAGTGTGCCCAAGCCTCTGCCTGCTGCCTTCAGGCTGCAGTGCAGAGTGTGTGTTTTTGCACTGTTTGCTATGAGCTGTTAGCATCATTTTAGAGCATTTGACACCAGATTATGAGGTCCAGTATTGCAGGTTGATTGTTTGGGTGTTAGGGGAAGGATGGGATTGACATGCTGTATTGATGAAAATGGAGTTGGCTATTGACATGCTGTATTGATGAAAATGGAGTTGGCTATTCCTACAGACTCTTCTTGTTTAGTTGTTAGCTAAGATGCAGGTAAAGCTGCAGAAGGAATGATGGCTGCTGTTCTCACCTCCCTTTACTCACCCTAATGACTATTTGAATTCATATGTCATAGCTCTAGGGTCGGTATCTTTTTCACCTCTTCTGACCTCCCTTACTGCTAACCCTCAGACCCACCACTCCCCGCAAAACACACCAACAAAAAAGCAACAACTGCAAAAAAAACCCCAAACAAAACCAAATAAACAAACAATCACTTTAAGATACTGAACACCTGAACACCAGGCACAGAGAAGAGTTTTTGGTATGACAGTGGGTGATAATGAAGTTGCAAGAGTATTTTTAATATACTTGAAGAAGATTTTGTTATCCATTTGCTTCTTCTTGGTCTTAGTTTCAAAAAGTTAATACTTAGTTGTGAATGTATGTTTGTAGCTTCTCATGACTGGAATGCTCACGTATAGCAAAGGCAAAATTTAATTCTAATGCTACCTTCTTGACAAGTTTAGTAAAGAGAATCTGGGGGCTTTCCCTTGTACTAAAATCAGAAAGTAGGAATTTTTAGAGTCATCATTTCTGTGAGTTCCTCTGGAAGGTGAGTAGTAGGTGTTCATAGGGGGAGGGTTCTGTGTCAGTGTTTCAGGAACGGAGAGCAGGATCCATTGGTGAGAGCTCAAACACACTGCAGTAGGAAATGGGTGTAGAGAAACTGTTTCTCTTTCTTGCTGAAGGGTAGAAGTCAAAGGAATCCGTATCTAAGGTGGAAAGATTTTAAGGTCTTAAATAAATTTTAAAACTAGAAGACAGCATTATAATGTTTAAATCGAAGTGGCTTTACTTTATTAGTGTAGTGGTTTGGCAGAGATATTAATAGTCTTGAGGCCCCAAATCTTGTATTTGTGCTAGAGAACCTCCCGTTTATCACATGCACAGTAAGACTTTTTTTTTCATTTTTTTCTAATGCACAAGCTAGTTCACAAAAGAAGCTTGTTTAAATGAGCTAATTTGATGTCATTATCATTCAGTGTATCAATTGAAAGTGGCTTGTGTTTTGCTGATATTTGGGAGTTTTTATTATAATAAAAGCACGAGTCTATGCCTCTATGTAAAACACATACCTCCTTTATTACCAAAAAGTTATTTAATTCACTTTGTGTTTTGTGACATTTTTACTTTCTTCTTTTTTTTTTTTTTGAGGAAAACCAATCATTTTTCTAAAACAATGTGTNTTCCTTTTGTTTTTTTGGACTTTTTTATTTTCTTTTTTTTTTTTTTTTGAGGAAAACCAATCATTTTTCTAAAACAATGTGTCAATGCTGGTTTTTTTTGAAGTTAGACTGAATGTTTTTTTCTTACTCTACTTGTTTAGGACAGGGCTAAACCCATAAAATTGGCTGAAAATTTCCTTGACATACAAAAAGGAATAGTAACTTGCACACTTTTCCCCTGTATGCATTTTTCATTATAAGAAAGATTTATGACTGGTAATATGACCCTGTGAATTGAGCCACTTTCTGCAGAGCGTTGTTTCAGCACCTAGAGCACCAGGAATTATTGGAATGCATGTTTTGCATTTTGATTTCCATCCTATAATGTTGACCTTTAGTTTCTCTTCATTTTTGTCATGTTTGCCTTTCTTTGTGCTTAATGGGTATCAGTGTTGCTTTTTCTTCATATTGATAATAGCTTTCAGTAACTTCTGTCTTTGTTCACTGGGAGAGATAAATGGTTTAAACCTTGATTAAATGCCATGTTAGATGTTGAATTATTATTGATAAACCCACTGCACTAACATCATGCTTAAATCTGAGCGTATTCTTTATGTTTCTCTGGAACTGCTGACTGTATTCAGTGTGCATTTCTGGTACAGCTTTGATTTCAGAGTGAAATGGAAAACATTGTGAGAAAAGGGTATATTGATTTTTCTTCTAGTTAAGCAATGGTTTTCCAGGTGACAGAGCTCAATTATATTATACTGGTTATTGGACTATTTAACATATGCCTTTTTAGTGAAGTGATTCTGAACAGTAATATCCTATATCTTAATTAAACCGATATTTTGAGGGCAGCTGGATAGAACATACATTTGAAAATGTAAATGTCAAGTATATTGTACGAAGGCTTATCTGTTAAATACTGTGAGGTTACTGCCCAGATGAGGCTGCTGGGAATAATAACAATTGTTCAGCCTTTTCTTTTTCTGTTGCTGTGTAATTGGATTGTGACATTTGTCCATTTGATAACTACCGGAAAGTGTAAATTAGAGTAAGTTGGAAGTGGATGTAAGAACATGTTATTTAAATTTTTAATTACTGAGATGGAGTAGGTGCTCCATGGGAGGTCAGTCTGGAGGCCTCTCCCAGAAACCTTGTCAGAAAATTCTACTTAATGCTAGAGGAGAATGCTGAAAGAGAAATGTCTTGAATGGCAAAGACAGCTTAGTCACTTAAAGGAATTAAATGCACTCTTTAAAGTAGGTGTGAAGCTGGCAGTGTGTAGTGCAGGCATGGTTTGTGGTCTATATATACACTTTGTATTTTGAGGTATCCTGACTTGGTGCTGTGTGGGCATACGAGTGTGTGTGTGTAGGAAATCACAGTTTCCGTGAGCAGTGATACATTCATGGCCTGTTTGGGAAGCACTGTATAGATTTAGTTCGGGGGGTTGCAGTTTCTATATTGATCTAAAACCATTGCAAATAAAAATGAAATTACTGCTAACAGGATCTTATTAACCTTGTTGATTTATACATGTTAAAAACTCTAAAATGCTGTCTGCAAGGTCTTCAGCTTCCAGCTCTTTCTCCCTTCCCTCATCCCCAAGTAGGCACCAGTGCTACCTGTGCCATGTACAGTGAAGTTAGCTGTATCAGTGCAATGCAGACATGTTTCTCTATAGCTGGGAATATTTTAATAATTCAGGAAGAATAATATATTTTTGGGTTGCATGTTTCTGCTTCTATTAAATAACAAGGACAGTTCTGAATTTTAAAAACTGATCAGGACAGCACTGATCAGGACAGCAATTCATGCTAAAAGTACTCTAGGGACAATTTACAACTACTTTCAGAAATGTTTTCAGATTAGCCTGGTATGGTGATACATATGTAAATATACTGATGCTATCCCAGTATAGTGTGCCAGTATGACAGAAATAAATAGCCTGCATCTTATACTCTGGCACAGTTTTGTATTCCACTTGGTTTTTCCTACCTTAGTGTAGATTCTCTGAATGATACTTAAACGTAGAGTATGCAAAATTTAAATCTCTTTGAAGTTAGCAGAAGAAAGTGACTTCTCATCTACAGATGAGCAATCAAGTTAAAAATATGACAGTCTTTGTTTGAGGGATAAGGCTATCCTGTTATCCCAGAGCTTCTGCGTTGTTTTGCAGGATGTGACCTTTCAGTTCAGTGAGCACACAGTTAAGGGTAACTGTAGCCCTGTTTCTTTCTTAAAATAATGCAGAGAGACTGGGGAGAAGAACAAAAACCAAAGGCTTCTGTTTATAAAGTTTGGTGGTATTTACCTTCGTGCTAGCAGTACTTGATTAATAGCATACGTGTGCATGCCATGGCTGCCAAATGCTGATGCATTTCTCTTTTGGCTTTGGTGCAGATTTGACACAATTAGGACTTGGAAGGTTTTTGTTCATCTGGATTGGTGAAAACTGCTGGCTGAGGGAAGCTTGTTGAGTGATCAGGCAGTCTGAGTGTAAACCTTTTGTTTTGGAAAAAGATTAAAAAACCAAACAAAAGCCACCACGCCTTACTAAATGAAGTTATTTGAGATCTTTCAAGAAGCTATGTTATATTCTATGTGGAAACAAATTAGCATTTCCAAGCAGGTTAAAAAGAGGAACCAGCAGGACTATCAGAAAGATTAACTAGGGCCCTGGAAATTTTGAACATATTGTGATATTTCTTGAGTTTTCTTTTTTTTCCAAATTAAGGATCCTAAAAATTAATGCAAAAAGCAATATAGTTCCACAAAATTGTTGCTGTTGTATGATCATTCTTCTAAAAAAATGCACCTAAATTTTTGCTGCTTGCTTAACCTAGGTTTTGAAGATATGTCCTTTCTGTCTCAAAAATGAGATTAAGATCTATTGTAAGTATTGTGCATAATAAATGTAACTGACTGTCCTATAAGCATATACAGTTCCCATATCCACTAAAAAAAAAAGAAGAAATAAGCCAATTTAATTTATAATCAAGAGAGTTTTTTTCTTTTGACCATCAGTATCTTTTGACCAGTGCCATCAATATTGACATTATAAGAGCCCGTGCTTCCCATATAGCTACATGAGCCACTGTGAATGGAATAGGTTTGCATATGCTCTGACATCTTTGTGATTTGTAATCTGCTTTGCTGTCTTCTGGTTGACAGAACATCCCCTTCTAAGCAAGATTCCCATTGATGTCTTGCTCCTCCACATGCTCTTTGCACTGATGATGTAGCTCTGTGGAGGAAATATTTCCACACAGATGTTACATGAAAGACAAGTACGAAAAGTAACCTTTTAATCTGATTGATGTGTTGCTGTCCTGTATGAAGCACAGGCCCCAGCTCTGTTGACCTTTTGGCATGACAGGAGCTACCTATGCCAGGTGTCCTATTGAACTTAGGTGAATTTTCTGTGCACATATGTCTGTGTGCCCACATATGTTGAATGTTTGTGCTTACTCTCTTGCATGAATCACAATTTGTATGGCTGAGTCTTCAGAAGAGGGAGTAATTACAGATTTTGAGCTGAACCTTGGGTTCTGAAAAGCTAATATTCCCACCAAAATTGAAATATGAAAGACATGTCTTGTGTAGCTTGTTGCTGCTTGCAGCAGTGGTGGGCTTTGTTACCTAGAAGCTCTTTCAACACTTAGCCTTGATAACTGAAGGCAAGAAATAGTATTGCGGCATTTTTCGCAACAAAAACTTTCTGGGTTTTTGTAGTTACCTTTGTAGACCCTTCTTGCCGATATTTGACAAGTTACTGTCATGAGGAATCCAGCAATTCCCAACTCTGGGGGAGAAGGCTGGTGCCTGGCTTGCAAGGTTACAGGGAGCAAGGCAGGAACAGCCTGTGAAGCATGTGGGTTCATGTTTGTCTCTGTTAGTGTGGAAGGGGAGAGGTTTTGGGCTGCAAAAAAGCTGGAAGGAGTCAGGAGAAATAGCAGAGAATGTTGCTTGGTATGTTTTTCTTGAATTTTTTTTTTTCTCATCTGCAGTTTTTATTTCTCCTAAACATTACTGAGAATACTGGACTTTTATTTCGTTAAATATTACAATGTTTGTTGCATCTTTAAATTACAGTAATTTACTTCTAGTCTTAATGACATTTGCTCTCTAGGGAGATTCTGAGAATGAAAGACTAGTAATGCTGAAACTCACACATCTGTTGTTAATGTCCTGTCTCGAAAATTATAAGACCATTATCTGTTATAAGGAGCTTGAGGGACATGATTCAGACTTAGCTGTCGAGGAAAATTCAGACTTAAGGTGGAAAGAGTGTTCAGCCCTTCTGTGTTCTGTATAGACTGTGGCAATGTAAGTGCTGAGTTCTGCCCTGGGGTCACAACAGCCCTCCCCCGTGCATTACTCCAGGCTTGGGGAAGAGTGTCTGGAAAGCTGCCTGGTGGAAAAGGACCTGGGGCTGCTCATCAGCAGTTGGCTGAACATGAGCCATCAGGGTGCCCAGGTGGCCAAAAAGGGCAATGGCATTCTGGCTTGTATAAAAAATGGTGTGATCAGCAGGAGCAGGGCAGTGACTGTCCCTCTGTACTTGGCTCGGGTGAGGCCACACCTCGAGTCCTGTGTCCAGCTTTGGGCCCCTCCCTGCAAGAAGGACATTGAGGTGCTGGAGCATGTCTAGAGAAGGGCAACCAAGCTGGTGAAGGGTCTGGAGAGTAAGTCGTATGAGGAACAGCTGAGAGAGGTGGAGGTGTTTAGCCTGGAGAAAAGGAAGCTCAGTGGTGACCTTACTACCCTCTGTAACTCCCTGAAAGGAGGTTGTAGCTGCATGGGGGTCAGTCTCTTCTCACAGGCAACCAGCGACAGGACAAGAGGAAGTGGCCTCAAGCTGTGATAGGAAATGTTCAGGTTGGACACCATGGTGAATTTTTTCACTGAAAGAGTGGTTAAGAATTGGAGCGGGCTGCCCAGGGAGGGGTTAGAGTCACCATCCCTGGAAGTGTTCAAGAAACAACTGGATGTGGCATTTAGTGCTATTTTAGTTGACAAGATGGTGTTCAGTCAAAGTTTGGACTCAATGATCTTGGAAGTCTTTTCCAACCTTAATAATTCTATGAATTAAAGTAAAAAATTGGTCTCAGTCCATGAGCTGTTGGGCCATATGCCCTGGTGTTGGCATTTGCTCCTATCTATAAATATTCTTGTCTCGGCTTTACACGGGATTTAACTGGGAGATGTTTGTCATTGTTTTGTTGGCATTCAAATGTGGAAACCAGCCAGTTCAAGTAAAACATGGGATGCTTGTTAGGGCAGACTAGAAACAAGCCAAGTCTTGTGTCTGACGGCAACAGGAAGGCAGTTGTTTCAGCTGCCATTCACTGGTGACTTTGCTGAAAAATGATGTATAGTGTTTCCAAATCATTTATGGTCTTTAGAAGATGCCAGTCTTTGGTAAACTTGTACCCTTGCTTTTTGTCTGGTATTCACTCTGAGTTATGTGAGTGCATATTGCTAGAAAAAATGGTTTTTATTTTTTAGGCAGAGTGCTAGAATTTGGGATAACCGTGTCCCACAGTCAGTCTTCATCTCTGTGGTACTGTTCTTGTCTAGACAAATGTCTGACTTACTTGTGTCTTACTACTCTGAGAAGTAGTACAATACATTCCAACTCACAAAAACTACCCCCAGTCTGAATCAGTCTGTTTCCAGTGTTGTTCAGACTTGTACTGAGAGTGTTCCAGGAGTGTGATGTGTGCAGACTGGTGCTGGTGCTGATGGCTCTTCGTTATCTAGAACACATATTAACTGTATTTTATGTACAAAAACATCTTTGCATACATATGGCCAACAGAACAGTTTGTTTCTGAGCAACAGCTTAGCTGTTAATGCCGCTTGCTGATTCTGACCTAGGAAGTCTTCTCGAGGCCCAAATTAGAGTTTCTTTGTGCTTGTTTGTGACTATGACATCATTTCTGCAGACTGTGGGCTTCGCTATAATGCCAAGTATGAAACAGCATCTTGTGAAGAGTTATTTTTGAACAGCTAATTATAACATTCTAAGTAAAAAACATTCTGTATTCATTTTCAGCGGACTCTTCTTTAAAGTTTCTCATCAGTTAAATTTAATTTTATACTCATCAGCATTGGTGGTAAATACTTTCTTCAACTATATTACTGCAATTTCTGTAAAAAATCTTGGGTTTTTGTTTCCCCTGTTCAGATGATGTTCATATTGTGATGATGATGTTAGGTACTTTTTCACCTCTTTATACAATCCCTCTGCTGGATGTGGACTCTGAAAAACTGTCTTGGAGACCTCTTGTGCTTTCTTCTGGTTAATATGTCCTAAATTTACCTCACGGATATTAAAAGAGGCCTTATAAATTTTTTGTTAAATACCTTTTTGTTAACCTTCTTAAAGGGTTCACTGCTTGAAATCAGCAGTGAATAAAATATATTGATTTGGAGATGATGACTCAAATTCTTCTGTACTTTTTTTGGGATCCATTTTGTAGGTCTCTTATAAAATTTGAATTCTGCAAGCATTGCAAGCAGCTTGAAGATAGAAATGGTTACACAGGATAAGAAATGCAGGGACCAAATTTTTGACACACTCGGGCAGGTGGTGTTTGTGTTTTGTTTTTCAGATTGTGGTTTTAGGAATGTGAAAGGTAATGTCCCTGCTGAATAAAATGCAGGACTGGAATTGAGGAATGCAGGTTTCTGTGCCATGATTTACAGACTTCTGACGTCACTTGCATGGGCATTTAGTCTCTTAATAACCTGTTACAGGCCCAATGCATGAAACATTGGCTTGCCTTGGAATGCTAAGTAATATAATTTGGACATTTGTGTGGAGATGCAAACATACTATCAAATAATTATATATTAAAGCTTACCTGTCCAAGAGAGTAGGTAGGTGAAACAGATACATACCTTGGTAGCTTCGCAGTCCCTGCCCTAGGGTTCTGTCCATGGCAATTCATGTTTGTATCCCATTAGTGCTGGGGTGAAGCTGCGGGGTTACACTGGTGTGACAGCAGTTCCAGTTATTGAGGAGCAAATATAACTGTGTTTGTGGGATCTTGGTTTCTAAGCTGAGCTGAAATGGATTCTGCCAGGATTTGCCAGGTTAGGTTATTAGTTAGAAAGTAGAAAACTGGACAATTTTGGGTTTTTTTGTTAGACATGGTGATGTGAACACAAAGTTGCAAGACCTTTCTATACAAGCATTTTGTCATGGTCTTCTAGAATGTTTTTTCACTTTCTTTGATTTGCAGAGACCTTTGGGGTGCTCTAGTGAAAATACAGGCTTCTGGCAGTGAACACTCCTGGCACATTAACACTTTTTGATTTTCATAATTCCTTTTTGTGGTCATGCTTAGGAGTGGTTCACAGACCACCAGGTGTTCCAGGGCTGGAGGTAAAAGCCTGTTGTTTTAACATTTTTTCTTGAGTACTTCAGTGTTTCTATGGTTTTGCTAAAGCCAAAAACCTCTGAAATTTTGCTATAGGGAGACTGGAGTATATGAAGAGAGAAAATAAGGTGCCATCTTCGTATGTTTTCATGAGATGATCAGCATACACATGTATCTCAAGTTCAAGGACTTGAAAGTGTTTGATCACTATAGTATTGAAAAGGTCATAATACAGCAGTGTGCAAACGTAGCTAATCATGTACTGATGCCAAAATGTATTGCTGCAGATTTCCAACTACTGGATTTATTATTAGAGAAGGTGGACTTAAAATGAACTCTGAAAGATGCCTTACGGGAGGAAGCCGAATACGTGAGGACTTTCAGAAGTACAGGAGGAAGCTAGTCTTATGCCACACACATGAAGTCCTGTTCTCAAAGATGTTATATTCTTTTGACTTTTATTTTGTACATTATTGGCAGGGAACATAGAATGGAATTTATTGACGGAAAAACTAAAAAGGTCTTTCAAAAATACACTATAGCATTTTTCATGAAGCTGTGCTAGTGTTTGATGCTTGTTTTCCTTCAATTTTTGGCTAAAAAAGAGTAAGTCTGGCATTAGGATTGAATTTACCTAGTAAAATGTTGGAAGTATCATCCAAGTCCAATTTTTTTCTTTTTGGCACCTTAAAAAGGTGCATGTTTTACATAAAGGTGATACCAGAAATGGAGTAATTAAAGGCTTTTTATTTCAACATTTATTTCAGGAAAACAATCAGGATCCAATAAATAGCCAATAGGGAGAATTATAATAGAAGAGCAAGTCAAGGTATCATATTTAATGCTTTACATGCAACATATTTTAAATTATTTGTTTTCTTGAATGCCTCTCAAGTTAATGTTTGCCAGCTTTAACTGGGTACTAGGCAAACCCTCTGAGTGGCTAGCAGGCTCTGTGGACGTATTCATGTTTGGTTCTCCTTGTTGGCTTCAGTTTTAACTTAACCTAAGCTCTAAAGATTTTTTGGAGGTCTCTTGAACAGTGGATTGATACACCCTGTGTCTTGGGAAGCATAATGTGAATTACATTCCATCATCTTGCGTAGACTAAGGATAATTGCTTGCTACTTTTCAATGGATGTGAAGGTTCTGGATGCTTTCCATCACCCTTGCAATTGATGGTATATTTGTTGTTTAGTAACTGTTGATTTCAACCTTTGTTTTACAGCTCTCAGGATATTCTTTTTCTGTGTAGAGAAACCAAAAAACCATTGGCTTAATAAAAACATTTTCAATAATTATACACAGTAATGCATTTCCTTTTATTGTGGTATTAATGATGCATATCCCCCACTGAATTTGTCAGCCCCAGTCAACCATAAACTGAGGAGCTGTGATTTTTAGCAGAACATTTTGAAATATGAGCAAACTGAAAAAATGTCTGTTATTACAAATCATACTTCTCTGCAGAATTGGTATAAAACTGTACTTTAATATAGAAAATCACATTGTGGATCATATGGAACATTTCTAAATGGTATCTGCATCTGTTGTGTTTTTCTGCTGCAACGCTTACTTCAGAAGTGCTTTTTTGTTGTTCATGTGTGTAGTTTTAGTTTCAGTAGGTGAGCAAGGTCAAATCATGTTGCTGTTCTGGGAGCAATTTTTTTTTAAGTTGTTTATCTGCATATTTTGGTGGATGGGTAAGAAAGTCTGTTCAAGTATAGAGTAACAGTTTAAATTATAATGCAGTTCTTCTGTTAGGTGCTGTAGGAAGCACATCCTTATGGTAGAAAGGACTTGTTAAGTATTCTGGGAGACTGTATCATTGAGCCCTTTTCTTTCATAGCAACGCTGTGTTGGTACCACATAATGAGCAGCAATCCTGTTCTTCTCCCTCTCATGCTATCCCAAAATACAACATGAACCTGTGGGATTTTAATTGCTGCATTATTCCTGTTACATCTCACTCCATCAGAAGTGGTCAAACAATACCCAGGCAATGGTACCTGCAAAGGCAGTTGGCTTCTGCCAAGGATTTGAACATTTAAAATGTTACTTTGAAATTGCTATAGTTACATGTTTGCCATAAACATAGACCAACACGCTTATAAACTTGAGAGAAAAACCTTTTCTGTGGGTGGCTGAGACTATTGCTCACCTAAGTCCTTCACGCATTATTGACCTCTGGAGGCCGTGATTTTGCACCAGCATTGCAAGGTGTCTGGACACCTTGCACACCCTCCCGTCACGGTGTGCTGAAGCCACCTACCTACGTATTGCAGCCTGTCCCTGCTGTTATGTGGTGAGCTTGAAGACAGCTGGACTTCTCTGACTTGTTTCTCCCCGTGGTACTTTGCAGCACATGGACTTGTTTGTGATCCTGACAGTTTTGTGGGTGTGCAGCCTGTTTGCTGCTTCCGGTGTCATCCCTGTAGGGCCATGAGATGAGGGAGCACTGGCTAATCCAGTAGCTGCAAGAGACATCGTAATTCCTTTGTTGAGGACAGTGAACAGATAGATAAGACCCTGTGCTAATGCATCACTTCCAGAGGTCTAATATTTATGCAACTCATTAAAAATAAAACAGACACCTATGTTAATGGAAGAATGATGAAGGAAGGATTGATGTGTCCAAAAGCCTGTCTTTTCTAAGAATGCTTCCATTAGCTTATTAAGTGGTTTACCTTTCTCTATAAACCTGGTTTCTGTAAATTTACATGAATTGAATACTCTCACACTATGGAGTGGCTTTTCCTGGTTTCTTTGGTTTGTCAGCAAGCCTTTGTATCAACTCTTATGTTTGTCAGTGCAAAATCGATTTACTTTTAGAGGGGAAATCAGCTGGGCCAGAGGTAAACAAGTGGGAGAAAAGTTTAATTTGGTGAGCTTTGATGAATATTGTATTGCTGTTTATGGCCTGAAGCAAACATCATTCAACTTAATAAGACTCATTCAAGTGTATCGAGTGGGATGTGGTTGTTTCCTGTTTTGTTCTTTTAGAGACACACAGAGTTCAATGTGTCAAATTATATCTAAATTTAGGGCAACAGTCCTTGAATAAAAAGTATTTTTTGCTGTAGACTTTCAAACATTTCATGGTTATCTTGCATTCATCCACTTTTCATTTGCATTTTGTATAACATGCTGCTTTCACCCTGGATTTCTTGGCAATGTTCTGTTATTAAATCACTACAATGAGATTAAAATCTATTCTTCAACTAAAAGATATATTTAGGTGATACTTGTTTTGTATTTTAATGCAGCCCATATTTTAAGATGAGAAAATAGGTGCTGTTTACTGTAGTAAAAATGCCTGGTAATACCATTGTCAGTGATGGGTAGTGGTGTTAGTAATTGGCAAATAACATTTCAGCAGATACAGGACTATCTGTGAATTGTGAAATGAAATACTTTGTTTTTAACAAAATGACTGGACATATTATTTCCAGGGAGAGGGAGTAATAAAAAGGGGAGGCAAATTGTATTAATAACTTGTGAAAGTTGTCTCTCATAGAAGCATTGCTGTCTTTGTGTCTCACAATCAATACATCAGATTTCTGTTTTCAGACTTTTTATTTAAACCATTTTATCAGACAGTTGAAATCATTCATCTAGGAAGGATGGATATGTACAGATGGACTATTTGACTACTCTGCATCAATGGGATTTCCATTTGACTTGCTTGAAGTGCGATACTGAAAGCCTTTTCAATATTTTTCTTCAGATTCCTGACTGTGCTAATCTGTGACAAGAGGATAGTATGCGTAGAACAATTAGGAGATCTGAAAAAGTTCCGTGTTTTTTACTAATCTTATACTTTTAAAGAAAAAAAAATCTGAGAATAAAAGTGGACTGTGTTAAAATGCCCAATTCCATGAAAGATAGTGTAGTAACTGAAGAAAACCCATATTATTTTAGAAATTTAGAAATAGCTGAATTTTTTTTTTACATTTCCTTTGTAAAAAGTGCAGGGAGCTTCTCTATGCATGCAGGTATTCCTGGTTATTTCTTACCTTTAAACATGTTTGTTCTGGAACAGGATGGCTGCTTAGATTCTTGCCAACTTCATCTGTGAAGTGGAAACAGTAGAATAAAACCAAAAGCAAGTGATTTTTCTAGAGCCAATGTGTCACACAAGGAGCCATTCACAAACTCCTGTTGATCTTTAAGTGGACTCCTGTGTCAAATCTGAGCAATAAAGAGCTTGACTATAGATGAAGGTTCATCAGTTTTCTCCTAGTAAATGAAGCTGTTTGTTTGTATTATTACTTTAGGGCTGAAATATCTAATAGTTCTGTTTGGGAGAGGGAGGGCAGAAATTGCATGCTCCAAATTAAGAGATTCTAGGATATGAAATACACAACGGGTTTGTTCTCAGGATTTTTTTTTCTTATCTGAAGAATTATTTGCTACAAATTGAGCAGACTTTCTTGTAATTTGTAACCATTTTATGTTGTATTATTTCTATTTTACCCTTTTCTGTCCTTTCTCTCTCATTTGAAAGTGTTTCCTCTGATAAAGAAGCAACCTCACACACTGGCTTATGCATGTGATGGAAATATACTTTAATGTTATAATGATATATGCAAGAAGTATTCAGTGTCACAGAAATGTGAAAAAAAATTAGAATGAATGTTTTTTTGCTTTGGTTGTCACTCCTGCTCAGTGTCCCAGCTTCTACTAGCATTGGCAAAATCTGCAGCAAGGTACATGTTGCTACTTGCAGGGTTGCAGAGACTAAGAGTACCTGGACCTCAGCTTGGAGGAAAAAATACCAAGGAAGTTTTGGGGGATGGTCAAGTTGAAGACCTGTGCTTATTCCCCATACTTTTAAGATGAGCAGTGACAAGGAGAGTATTGAAAGCCTTGAAGGTACCTGTCTGCCACCTCTGTGTCTCTGGTGCCAATACAGAGAGACAGGAACCAAAGAAAGAGAATACAATAGTTTTTTCCCGGCTACTACCTTAATGGGTAGGGAATTATTTTGGGGAATTGCAGGGCAGAAATAGATTACTGTTAAGATTTACCCGTGCTTTACTCACCTGTATTGAAAATCCCATCCTGTAAATGTAAGAAATTTATTTAGGCCTTTCTGTTCAGACCTGTAGTAGTGTTTGCCCTAAACAGGCATAGATTTCCACTTGCTACATGGCTTGCAGTGTGACTATTGTTTTTATGGAGACTATTTTACAGCAAAGCTAACAGGATTATTTTTGAAGATTTCAAGAGTCCTTTTCAGTTCAGGTTTTCAAAACTGCTTAATATGTGGAGTTTCATAGTCTAGTTTTCCATCAATTTACCTCTCTACACTAGTTAGGTATTTCCTGAAAGGATAAGTACATAGTATTTAGCTTTCTGGCTTTTATTTCTCTGTCTGTCTTTTTGAGGAAAATTTTCCTTAGTGTTTCAGAAATGAAAAACTGTGTAAGAGGCATGTTACTCAGAAATCAAACTTTCAGCTCAGGCAGCATTTTCTTCCTCACGGGGAAATCATACATGTTTGTGTCCTCTGGGTGACTGGTGAAGGACATCTTTGCCCCAGGGTCTCCTGTGCCAGGTGCCTTTTGAAGCCCCTTATCCTGGGAGATGCAGGAGGGAGTTGTTTCTTCAAGGAGTGTACAGTGCTGTCAGTTCCTTCCTTGCAAATCTTGTTTCTCATTGTCAGCGCTGTTCTTGCTCTCAAGTAGCTCCAAATCTCTCGTGGGGTTCTCTGCAGGTGACCGCAGCTCTCACTGCTCCTGCAGCCTTCCTGCACCCATGGGAGCTGTGTAGGTTGGCACAGCGTGTGCTCCATGTAGATGCAGGCTGACATTCCAACCCACTCCAGCCAGGGTCTTCACACTGGTCTTGCAAATAGAGCCTGGAAGGACACACAGGGTGCTCTTCCTGCTGGCCTGCCAAAGGGCCGAGGGCTTTTGAGAAATGCTGATGGCATTGTTCCTTGCAGAGCTTTCTGAAGCCTGAACACCTCTTTGAAACCAAACTCCTGGTGTTTCAGATGGGGAACTTAGTGGTGCTGATTCATTTACTTTACCATTAGACAGAGCCCATGAATCACCTCTCTGTCCTGAGGGCATGAGTGGGAAGCTGCCAGGCATGGGGACCTCTTCTCAGCTGTAGGTGCAGCCTGGTGTTGTGTGGGGATCACCGTCTGCACAGAGGCTAGTCTTTGATACAAACCTCATCCCCTGCTATTTTTAATTAGATCTAGTTTAAAGTATAATATTCTTCTAGTGGGAGAGACAAAAGAGGGTATTTTATTAGGTTACAGCATAAAAGTGCCATCTATCATGCTGCTCTGCTAAAATAGAATTATCAAATTTTTAATGTTCCTGTGTCTGGCCTGTCTTCTGAAACATGGTATAGTTTTACAGACCCTGTTCTTGGTTGTGTGGAGACTCTGTTTGGGTGGAATGAGCATTCTTTATAAATATAAGATAGATTTAAAACAATTCAGTTTATTAATTGTACATTTGTATATGAGAGGTCACCCTGATTATGGACTGGACCAGTGTGTAAGGTTTGGGGGAAAAAACAGGAATTGTAACTGGTTGTGAAAACTGATTATGGTGTCTTTGTACTCAGTTCTACCTTTTAATCTGCCTTCCTTCAGTTTGCTTTCATGCAGTGGCACTGTTTGTAATGGCCACTTGTTTTTTGGGCTGGATGTTGGATCTCTGGGTTCTTAAGCTGTCCCTGTTTGCTGTTCCAAGAAGCTCCCAGTCTCCTGCAGGAGGCTGGCGTAGCCCTGAGCATGCCGGCCCCATGCAAGAAATGTGTGACTTCATCTGGGGAGTCAAGCAGGTCTGGAAATTAGTGTCCTCATGTCCCCTCTAGAACTTGAGGAGCCAACACTGTTGTGTGCTGATTTCTGAACAGTAGGAGAGGTAGGTGCATAATGCAGAAGCAAAAGCATTCTAATCGTCCTAGAATCTTGACTTGAACTAAATATTTCAAAAATATTTCTAGGCCTTCTTGAGTAACATCTGTGTTTCTTAAAGAACTAACTGCATTTTTAACAGGATTATTAATGTGGTATTTCTAGGTAGTGTTGGGGAAATATTGTTAACATCATTACTTATGAGCTTCTGAGGTCTAGTGTGTTTCTTTAATTTAATTTGGATTTTCCTGACTTGGTTCATTAAAGCCCGTGAGAGAGATTTACATCAAAATTAATTATATTAGTGGTTGAATTGCTTAAGTAACTCAGAGAACTCAGTTTTGAATAGGTTTGTAAGATGCTGGTTAAATAGTATGCTTATGTTTCATCAAATGAGATTATATAAACCCTATGGATTCTCATCCAAGATGGCTTTAGCAAAGTAATGACCTCTGACAAGGACCACAGAAATTACTACTGCATATATATTTTATAGTTTGTGATTTTTGAATTCTTACAATTTAGTTGCAGAGTACTGGAAATTGTAAAAAAATAATTAATGTAGGTACTGTAATAAAAATGTAGACACAAGTAGGCTTCTGTGGAAAGTGTTGATTTTTGTGAAAAGAAAACAAACTTAATGGAACTAATAGTGATATTTTGCCTCACTATGAAAAAACTCCATAAAAGCCAATTCCAGTTCCATACCTGAATTTTTTTTTCCCTTTTGTTCCTCCTTCACCCCTTTGGTTACTTTTACAGTACGTTCCTTGTTCATTTTTCACTTCAAATCACCATAAAGCTATAAGTTTCAAGTTTGGGATTCTTATTTGATTCCTATCCCTCCCCTCTTGTTTTTGTGGCAATGTAGACCTATAAAAATACGAATTCTAATATTTAAGAAGTACTTGGTTTGAAAGGCATGATACAATTACAGTTCCAGAACTTCTGGCTTTCACAAAAAGATTCCTAATCATGTCGTAGAAAGTGAACACGTAAACCTTATTTGCAAAGTACTTTGATATATTTAAAGGGCTTTGAAATCTTGTTCAGCTATCTTTTTTTTCAGAAAGGGGCTTAAAATACAATACGATATGATTTAAAATAATGAAAACCAGAATTACTTAGAAAACAGAACATGATAGTGTTGTGCTCTTGTTTTATTTTTACTCTAAACAGTTCAGGGCTAGAAAACTATTTATCACTTTGCAGATGAGGAGAAAATACTTGATGGTCCTACCATTTTGTGACTGCAAAACTTATTTTCACAGAAGGAGGTGCGTCCCTTCCCCTGAACATTCCTCTAAGTGCAGAGAAACCCATCAAAGTTCAGAGCAGCTCTTTATTCCTTTTGTCAGTGGTTGTGTTGTGCACTGGGACTTGGCAGAAAGGCCAAGAGAGTTGTCCAGGAGGAGCGAGATGAGCACATTGCAGAGATCTGTGTGCTGGAGGTAACCAGAGCTCTGAAGGAAACCTCTGACTGGGCTGCAATGGGAGAGCATGAGGGAGAATATTGATTCTCTTGCACTCCTACAGAACCGGAGCCGACTATTAAAATGTGAATATTGGGAACTTTTAAGCTGATCCTTCAAGTGGCAGTTGCACCTGGCTGATGGATGCAACACACAGACTGTCAGATGCTGTTACCCAGGGTTCTTTCAGAGTTTCTGTAACTCAGAAAAGGAAGGAGTCCAAAAACTTACTTTGTTGGTATAAGTAAATAGTCCTTAAATTTGAAAATACAGTCAAGGCTTTAGAATTAAGTAGGGCTCATAGGGTTGTTCCCAAGGATATCACACATGCTGGATATTCAGGCTCATTTGACACATATTTTGCTGTTTGTGTGGATCAACTTGATACAAATTGGTGCAGAAAAAATAGAAAAAAACTTCTTAGGTTTATAATTTGGAAGTTTGGGGTAGAAATGCACTGCTTGAAAAGAAGAGTTTTGATCAGGTCTGAACAAGTGGCATAAATGGCACTAAATCCAAGAGCCTGGATTTAGGTAATTTTCAAAATATTTGTATAAAATATTTGTGTTATAAATGTATATTTAGTTTTGGCTTAAAGAGCCTAAACAGAAAGACTGTGTGTGTGGCTTAGGATGTCCTAAGGTCACGAGAGAGCACAGAGAGGAAATATTTTTGCCCTGTCCATTTGGCATCTGCTGTTGAAGGTTGTTAGAAACAGAATGCTGGGATGGGTGGATCCAGGACATCTGTGTGTTTGGGTTTTTTTGTGTGTGTGTGTTGTGGGGGTTTTTAAAATTTGTTTAGTAAATGCCTGATTTTCTAGAAGTGTTTAAGAATTGCTTTTCCATCTGGACCTATCTTTAATATACGTAGAAGGTAACAGTGGACTTACCTGCTCAAATGTCAGAATGGCCTCCTGCTGAATGCTATGACACAGTTAATTTGTTTTAATGTCATTTTTATGTGCGTGCTATCAAGGGATGTGATTTCATGGTCAAACAGTATGGATCCCTCTGGATGGCTCTGGGAAGTAAGGCTGCTCAGAGGAACCCACTGGAGACAAGTGTCCCTTTGGCAGCTGCTGCCTGCAGTACAGGTGTGGGGGCTGCCTGGCTCCTCCCTGGGAGCCAGGTGTGCTGAGATTGGTCTCAAACTAGACTGGATGGATCTTTAAAATTGTAATAAGTACAATTTCCAGCACAATTTTTCTCTCACTAGTGTTCTGGGAGAGATGACATCTCACTGATTTTCGCTTTCAGTTTTTACCACCACTTGAGTGTGCAGGAAAAACAGTATCTTCTTTTTTCACTGTTGCTTCATTGTTCCATATTTCTCAATTATTATGCGGAGTAGATTGTCCTGTCTAATTATAGATGCACCTAGTTAAAGTAGGCAGTCTTTGTATAGGGATCATTTCAACCATGGTGTTTGTTGTTGGCTTGTTTTTGAAGTGCAGTAGGAAAGAGGTTTGAAAGGTGAATGCTTTTATTTAGTGCTTCTGGGTTTATCTGTCATATCACAAATCTTACTTGCTGTGAATTTACTGTGCACTGAAATGACATTACCTGGTTGATTTAGTGTGTATAATTTAAGATATTAAAGTAATATTAATGTTTTTCAATAATTGCTCTCTCATTTATCAGTATTTTGATTAATAAAAATTCATATCCTGCATGTTCCTCATGGAATAATTGAGATATTTCAACACAGCAAAAAGGAATTCAACTCAAACCTATTTCAACAAGAAGATAACCTAGTTTTCCCACAAAAGCCTGTAGAAGTAGGGGCAATATTTTTCCTTCCCATTTCCATTTCTAGCTTGTCTTCTGAACATCAGGCCAATAACTTCTTGCCATGTTCAGAATATTTCATTTGAATTCTGACAGTAATAACCATGTTTTATTTGGCTGTCAGGGGCCCTGTAAGATGGAAAGATAATGTGTTCATTCTCTGTCCAGTGGGAAGAAAATACATCGACTGTCTAAAATAATATGAGAAGAGTGAGAGCTAGTTAAGTTGATTTTAGGGAAAATAAAAGCAATATATATATTTTCAGTGGTACATTGCAAGCTGTTGGTTAGGTGGACCTGGGTAATTTCTTGAGGATTCTATAAAACAAACCAAAACAAACACAGCCATGTCTTTGTGAACAGAGACACGCTCTTGTTCTGGAGGCGCCCCACTTGAGATGCTTCCCTGTTTCCTGTACTTTGAGAGGTTTGAACCTTTTCTTGTCCATGTCATAGGAGATTCAAGCTATTGAAAAGTCTGCAGCCTTTAATAGGGAAATACACTTCCTGGGACATCTGGTGTAGCAAAACTGACTCGAGGAGTTCTGTTCCAAGGGATGTGGCTACACCTCCTTTGTGGTCACAGCACTGCAGCAGTAAGGCAGGTGTGTCCTTCCCAGCACTTGCTGGGTTGTGACACATGGAGAATGCAGTCTGTTTGCTTACTCTGATTTTGATTTTGTTTGCTTGTTGTCCAGTTGCTGAAAGTCAGAATATGTTCCTGATTTCTTGCCTTGTGGCAGTGGTGTGAGGAAAGGAACTGCTGCTCATGTATGTATTGCTTTTCTTCTTTGTTGCTCCCAGCTGCCTGAATCTGTTCCCCACCTCAGTCACCTAATTAGTCTAATACTGTAGACTGTAAGTATTTAATGGAAAATAGCCTGTGCATGGGATTTTAAAGTGCTTGAAAAGATTCATATTTCACAAGAACACAGTAGGTGGATCATTAATAATGGGCAGGCAGATCTGGAATCCTAAATCTAAAGAGACACCTGCTTTTGCAGTCCTTAAGTCTCCCAAAGCTGCTGTGATGGCAGCTCTGCCCTAGTTAAAATAAGAAATCCTTTCCTGGTTGATTGTCAGAGTGCAACTGCACGGGGTTATTCACTGAGGAAGGCAGAGTTACACTTGGTTGCATTACTGGGTTGTATATACAATGACCTGCAAACAAAACTTGGGCTGTGTTCCTTGTAAATGCCTGTGAGGGGCAGTTTCAGCCAAGAGTTGCACAGGGCTCAATGGCTAAAAATCAAATCATCACTTTCTTTTCTGCTTGTGGACAATTTCAGGGAAACCGGGGGCAGGCAGCCCCTTATTATTTTCAGCTTTTGTCTAGACTGCGTGTCACTCGTGAGGGTTAGCACTGCTGTGGGTCACCCTAGGAGCTGCAGGCAGTCAGTGATTCTGGTTACATGTGTCATGTAGATGGTTTTGGGGATTATGAGTACCTTTAACAAGAATTTTTTCTAAGTTGCATTCAGTGTTTTGATTAAAATGATGCTGTAGCTTTCCATGGTTGTCTGTGTGGCAGCAATAAACACTTGACTGATTGCTTGTCTGACTAATTCAGCTGGACACTTGTCAAAATAATCTAAGATCTTTTCATGTATGCAGGAGTAAAGATGTCTGACTACCCAAATTTTTGTCTCTGATTCATTTTTTTACTTGAGCATAGTCAACTCTTATTAGTTTGCTGAGTCAAAGATGTGAAAATGACCTATCATGTCATTTTGGTGCAGTTTGAATTACTCCTTCAAAATAAAAATTAGATCAAGGAATGGATGGTGTTACGAGCACTTCATAGCCCTTTGTTTATTGCTTTCAGATTAGGCTTAAAACATTAGCCTTGGTCTGGAAAGCAACTGGTGGACACTGTATTAACAGCCATGTCAGTCTCTTAAATTACATTTTTGTAGCCTTTTAGTCACTTGTTCCTTGATTTAAGCCATGTAGTTAAGATGATGCACAGCATATAATACTACTATAGTTGCTCCTCTTTGGACATAGGTTCCTTAAATGTTGTAAATAGTATTTGGTGGCAGTTCTCATATTTGTTAACATCTAATAGTGTAATAATTGGAAGTACAGCTCTTAAGTGGAATTATACAACGTTCTTTTTTATTATTTTCTTCTCTCCACTTCTCAAATATCTTTGCAATTGAGTAACACAGATGGGTACTTATGTTTCTTAATTTTAGGCATCGGAATTGTGCTAAACTGGTATCCTGATGTCTATGCTGCTAGTGGTAGACAGCTACACCCTCCAGAGAGCCATTCAATATCAGACATGCTGAATTCCCTGCTAATATGCAGAAACTGGTCTAAAAGCAACAATCTAAGGTTGATGTCTGAAATTATGCAACGCTTCTCCAGGAAAAAATATTACCAAAGTAAATTTTTTTATGGTTTAATGCTAAGGTCAATTTGCATAATTAAGTCTGCTGCATGACAGGATCTAAATGGAATGAGCTGAGGGTGTAGGAGACTGTTTGGTGCACAGGTTGTAGGAAGTGTGTCTGGCTGCTGAATAGGTGCCAAGCAATGTAGTACGGTGCTCCTTGTGGTAGCTGTTCTGCTAACAGCCGTGCAAAACCCCAGACTTTGGGGTATCAGAGAAACGTCTTCCAGAATATATGTGCCAAGTTAGTACTATGAGTTTAGCTGGCATTGGTAACTGGGTTCTGGCAGGAGCGACTGAGATGCCTCAGTGAAACACTGTAGCTTGAATATAACAATATATCGATATATAATATAACGTAACAAAATAACAATATATGTGTGAATATCACAACCTGTATCTTTAAAGCATCTTCTGGTTTGTAACCACCAGTATTGGTGCCTACTACAGGCCAATTACTGAACACAGAATAGAAAATTTTATGCATAATCTCAATTTTCTTATTTGATGAATTAGACCTTGACAAAGAGGTATGAGGAGGAGCATACAAAGGATCTCTATTACCAGCAGTAGTCTGTAGTTGTATGTGGTGCAGGTAGCCCTCCTGTTTTTCCAGCTCTGGTGCCTCTGTGGGTGCTGATGTTGGCCAGCTCTCCATACACTGGTTTTGGAGGGTGCACATGCTTCTGGAATCAGCACACAAATTGCTGCACAGTGGAACTGTGTGAGGGTCCTGCCCTTCCCTGGGCAGTCAGGAGGCTCCTGTGTGGCTAAGACCAAGCCCACAGCTGTGACCTATTTGCATGCGTATTTTCTCTGACCAAAAGTTACCTGGTAGACTCTGTACTGCCCACTGGCTCCATGGTGCATGGCCCTTCTCCGGGAGAGTTTCCCCATCCTCAGCTTCAGGGGTTATGGTGGAAGGAGTTGCAGTTCTGGATTTTTAACCAACCAATTGCCAGATTTTGGGAAACACAGCAGACAGATGATACATTGATCTGAAATTTTTCATTCCAAAGTTGGTCAGTGGTCTTCAATTTTTTACCAAAGGGGGCAGAAAATGACAGATCATCCAAGCTTTCCAAAGAGTTATTTAGGGATTAGAGAAAGGAGGAAGTAGAAGCATCCCTTCAGGTTTCACTACCAAATGCCTTTTGCCAATGCTAAAACTTGTGCTGTTTCCTTGTCTGACTCTGCTCTGCAGAGAAACCTTGCAGGAGGAATTTAGGAAACTGGTCTCTGTCAGCTCAGCTGGAACTGTTTCTACCTGACAGACTTGCATGCAAGATACACTGGACTTTGAGTGAATCTCTTAAAAAAACAAACCCCATTCCTAGTTTGATGTTATAAAGTAAAAAAATTGTGTTGAAGTTTTGTTTCTGATGAGAATTAATCACATGTTGAGTGCCTTGGTTGAGTGATTTTTTTAAGTCATGTAGGCATGGAGTTTTTTGTTGGTTTTTGGGTTTTTTTTTTTTTTTTTTTTCCATTCTGCTGTATTACTAGATTTCTAGGATCAAAGTGAACATGGTGAAAAGGCAAGCATGCTGTTAAATCAGTATAGTTTTATTTTACAGGATTTAGAAACTGTTCTAAAAGTTCAAATTCAGGGCTTTCTCATAGGAAGTGTTTGCTGGAAGGCGAATGGAAAAGTACATTAGATCAGCAAAGTGTAAATTAGATTCCAATGTACTTCCAATGCAATATTCTGAGTAGCCTATATTGAACTGTTCACTGCTTTTGCTCACAAGTCTCAAAAGTTTTTTGGTTTTTTTTGGAGGGAATTGGTGAGTGATCCAAGCTGTTCTATGCTTTTGAAAACTGAATGTGCTTTGCATTTCTTCACCCACCTTTCCCTGTAGTTTTCCACTTCTGTGCAATCAGCTGAGGGGGAGCAATCTCCTCCTTATACAAACCTTATACATGCTCTCCTAGGCTGGGCACATACCATGGTGTCTGTTTTGGGAAGCATGGAGTGTCGAGATGCACTGTGTGAATCCAGAATACGGAACATACATTGTATTCTTGCTTGAAAGAGCAATGCAAAACACTGAATTGAGCTCTTAGAAACACTTGTCCTCTTGAACACCTGGTCCTTCAGCTCTGCAGGGATGCACACCAGGGCCACAGTTTCTTCTCCAAGTTACGAGTAGGTTCACCTAGTATTTGTAGGTATTTGGATACTCGAGGAAGTTCCTTCACTCATGAGTTTTAAGGATGGGAGTGGAGTGAAATGAGCATGTAAATAGCTCCAAGTGGAGCTAAAGTTTACTTGTGGGAGGGTTTGTTGGAAAATCAAGATGATGATGCTCAGTTGTTTTCTCAAAGGATAGTTCACATACCAAAGCTTTGATTGGATCCTCCTGACATTTTCAGCATACAGTTTGCTAAATTAGAACTGAAGGAATATAGCTGGTAACAGACCCAAAATAAACTCATAAACTAAACTTTATTCATGCAAGGCAACAGATAAAAAATGAACTGAAGTATATATAAAGATTGCAGCTTTCTGGCAGTGATGGGGGAGTAAGGGGAGATTAGGCACAGTAGTGCTACTGGGGGCAGAATTAAGTGGTCTCTGAAGTGTTGGTCATGTCTGCTTCTCAGCACAATTTACTTCCTGGATTTCAGCTGCAAATTAATAACTGCTAAGTCCCACGATAAAGGGGTGGGGGAGGCTGCTTTGTATGTGCTGGCTCTGAGATAGATCACTGTTACCTGTCCTGTGCTGGTAGCATGTGTGAATGTGAGTCATGTGCTTTAATTCCAGCACTGCATTCACTGTACATTCCATTTGAGCTGGTCCTGTAGTCTCCACTCCTGCATCCCATGCTGTGAGTCTTCCCTTTGCCTTGGCATCACTGTTTGTGCTGCTGCCTTCTGCTCCCCACCCTGGAGGCCCTTGTTACCTTTTAATGCTGCCAGTAGACACGCTTCCAAAAGAAAAAGTGCACTACCTGTCCACTGGCTGGTGCAGGGAGCCAGAATACAGCTGTGTTTTATACAAATGCTTACACTACTCTTCCCTTACGTAAATGCACATATGTTTATTCTCCACTCACCTTTGAGCAGTGTGAAGGCATCTGAGATCATAAAATAACTGTATTGGACAATGCTATGCTACCAGTGCCAAAACAGAAAAGACATATTCCAGTACAGTGTAACTTCTCTTTCCTCTCTAGTTTGTTGCTTGTTTTTTTTCCTTCTCTTTTCCTCCTATCTCTCCATGATGTCTGAATGTGAAAGGGTGGTGGAGACAGTCCGAGTGGTGTTTGCCTTTCCCATCTCGGAAATATCTGTACCAGAACATCCAAAGTAGATGCTTAGCTGGGAATAAGAAGTGAGTCCATCTTTGGAGCTCAGTGTAATAATGGCATCCTAAGATGGTTTTTTTTGTTGCAGTTCTTATTGAGGTTAGTTTTGAAAGACAGTAGTGATTGGGAGCACGTGTGGGTGACCTGGGCTGGGGGATGTGCAGCCCCTCTGCTCTCTGCCTTTTGATTTTTCTTTGCTCGCTGCCAAGCTGAGGGAGCATTTGTGGGAACTGGCATGTAGTGGGAACTGCTTTTTTTTTCTTTTTTCTGTGTGATTTCTAAGGGAATTTAAAATTTCAGTTTGGATTGAGCTTCTTACATATTAGCTGGGGCAAATGCCTCTGCGTGTCCTGGTACCAGCACAGTGGTCTGACAGATTTACACTTGTTTGCATTTTTAGACAGCTGCACTAGTCCACCTCTGAGGACTAATCTCCTTTTCTTCTGCATTAGTTATTTTGGAATTAAGTGTGGCATGGAAGTATTACATATTTGAAACCTGAGGATTTATCACTTGGAGTTTTAAGAGACTTAGCACAGCTCAACTACTCTTGGTAAACTAACATAATTTAGAATGTTAATTTAGATCAGCTTAAGGACAAAATGCTTTATCAGTGATCTGTAAATTGTATTGGCTACAACTCAAAATGCTAAAAAAATTCTTTTTCAGCCATTTGCCCCTACTCATAAGGAATTTGATAATGATAATGATTATGGATATGATAAGGAGATGTACTGCCTCTGTTCATCACACAGGCTCAGGCCAGTGCTTTAAAACGTGTGCCTAAAGTTAGGTCTAATCAAAGTGCATTTCAGTACCCTGTGGTGGTTTCTGAGGAAGATGTTACAGCCATTCTTTGTGTCTGAAAGTTGGATCACTTTTAAGGGCCTGATCTTTACACCAGTCAGGTCAACAGTGGTTAGCATTGTAGAAAAAATAAGAACATATAAGGAAATGACAGTTCATTTCCTCAAATTATTTTAATATATTGAACTTATATATACACACATGGGCACACAGAGCAGGATACCTAAGGTAGTTAGCTCCTTTTCCAGAGGCTGGTCCATGAGCTGCTGGTTTGTACACTGATGGTACTGGTGCTTCACGATGAGGAGGCTTCCCTCCTCTTCCCCTCACTTCTGGCAGCCGACTATTCTGCCATTTTTCTTGCTCATCTGCTCCATCAGATGTGCATGGCGTGCATGCTGCCTCTCTCACACTCTGTATGCTTTGCATTTTTCTGTTATATCCCATTTTACTCTGCGTTCTGCCCAAGACGTTTGAGGTTCCCATGTCAGGAATTCCTGCCAAGTTCTGATCTCAGCATCTGTTCCTGACATTATCCAGATGCTCTAATTTTGGGGCCTTTGAAAACATGACTTTTCTGATCCTGTTTTTCTCTGAAACCCAAGTAATCTGAAGCACAGATACGGTCATGAAAGTGTTAATCTAATTGTTAAACAATATAGTCGTTCTGGAAAGGACACTTTTGACCACAAGAGTTTTTGCAATTGCTGGTATGTGCTGAATGTAAATGAATTCATTGTGCCTGGGATAAGGTTACTTTTGTGTAGCTGTGGCTAGATGGAGCTGTCAGAATGCGTAACGCGGTTTGATTTATGTGCAAAGGCTACACGCCTTAGACTTTCCTGGGATGTGCTGTTCATTTTACCTACTATGGGGTTCAGTGGTGATACCCTTCTACTGTTTTAGAATAGGTGATACAGTGTTTGGTAATTATTTTGGAAAGTAGAGAAATCATTTGGGATACAACAATTAGGCACAGAGACTGAAATACGGTTTGCTTTCAGTGAGGGGCATCGTTATCTTGAAGCAAGGACATTTGAAACAGTAAGAAATGCACAAATGTTTCTGATTAAATATGTATTTTTTTGTTTTAGTGTGGACAAAGTTCTTTTAATAAGTGAATGGTCTCCAATGAGGCAGGTAATTTAAAAGTGGTCATGCACATGAGAAAAGGTGACCCCTAATGAAAAATATAAAAAACTATTCTCTTTAGAAGCTATGCTGTCTCTCATTTTCAGTCTATGCCTTTTAATAACAATTGCTAAGATGTTTTAATTAAAAGCAGATCTGGGAGGTATTATCTGCTTCCTCTGTTTAGTCCTTTTAAATGTTAATCACTTTTGACAGCATAATTTACCCAGCTACCTGTGTTACCCTTATGCAATGTATCTGCTTTGTGTGGCACCAAAATACAAACTGCACCCCAAAAAGGCTTTCTAAAAATTCATACAATTTCAAAGATTAAATGTGGCAGGAGAAACACAAAGAAAGAAGAATTAAATGAAGATTTAATGAGACAGTCAGAAAAGCTATTTCAAGATGGCTGGAGCTTCCCAAGAAATGATTCTTTTGTGAGAGGTAACCAGATTGAATTAACTTCTGTTTCTGCTCAAAGACATTTAGAGAGCAGTGGAAGGTAGGAGGCAAGATTGGCGGTAGCCTTGGAGTTTGAGGACCCTCTCCATCAAGCAGGATTGTTAGGTGCACTCAGAAGAATATGTAAAAAAAGAAAAGAAAAAAAGATCTTGCCCCCCCCGCCCCCCACCAAATTGCAACCCTTAACTTATAATAGTAAAAATTAAAGAGAAATATAAATTAATCAGAAGAATTTATTTGTCTGTAGGTTATAAATAAATAATCTTTTGCTACGTGAGTCAAACAGCTTGTTTTGTGTGATGTTTTTGAATGGAGGCTTTGGTAATCAGATTCCACACACTCTTTAACCTTGTGCAAAATTTAATGAAAAACAGAGTTACTACTGAATATACTGTTTTGCCAGCTCAACAAAAGATGTTAAGTTCTGCATATTTTTGCATAATAAAGATGAGTGTTGACAGTGTAATGATCCATTTGGCACAGATAAAATCATGAATGACTTCAATAACCTTACAACAATATTTGAAGTCAGTATGAAATATAGACACTTCAACCAGGGACAGGCCTGCTGGCCTGGTATGAAGTGTCAGCTACTTTTATAACCTTAATTTTTCTAGGAGAGCAAAGAGGAGAAATATAGGCTAGATGAGCCCTGAGGAGATGGAGAAGCATTAGGGGACCTACAGGATGGAAGGGATCTGTTTCGAGATTTTCAGTGCAGCTCTTGTCCACAAGTTGAAGCTGATGGGTTTTGGCAATGCTTGTGTCTCCTTCCCTAGGCTGCATGACGCTTATATTATGTGTTGAAAAATGCATTTTATGGCTATGGGGTGAGTCAAGGTAAAATGTAAGAATGATAGTCTGGTCCCAAGTTTGGTAGCTCGAAATGATTGTGCATACAACTGTAATTTCTCTGTTGGGTATTTTTTTTTTTTTTTTAAATTTTTTTTTTATT
>VZRS01006234.1:88868-153783 GCA_013398055.1 Ifrita kowaldi
TGTTCATACAACTGTAATTTTTTTGTTTGGTTTTTTTTTTTTTTTTTTTTTTACATTTTTTTTTTATTTATCCAAGTGATGTTGTTGCATTGGTCCCAGTTCCACAGTGATTTAGGGAATTAATTTTCAAAATTAATCCTGAAAATAAGTCTGGAGTCTTTCACACAAAATGATTTAGGAGTATAATTCTGTCAGAAGTCTCTATTTATGTTCCTGTTTCTTTGGTTATAATGCTCTAATTCTTCATCCCTGTGTAAAGAAAGAGCACTGCAAGGTGGTGGAGGCTTTGCAACAAGTAGTCAAGAATCACAGACTGATGCAAAATTATTGTTAGAGTAATATCAGAGATGTGCTTTACTGGTCATTCCTGCATTTCAAAGAAAGACAAGCACTTGATTACCAGTGAATATGTTTTCAAGATGGATGTGATGGTATTAACCTGCTAGTTTCTTTCTGAGGTTCTCCCTTCTTACTCTCTTATTTCTTCCCGCTGCTTTTTGTTTGCCTGTTTGCGCTCATAAGGACATAAGAGGTCAGATTTGAAAAGCTGCCAGGTGGCTTTTAAAAGAAGAGTTTCAAATATACCTGGGCATCTGATTTCTTTCATGGGGAGGAAATACATGGGATACCTTTCCACAAGGCATCCTTATCTGCCAAAGTAATGTTGAAAAAGTGGCTCCAGATCATTTTGAAAATGGTTTTGGCACTGGGAGCCCAGGTTTAGTGAATGTCCCTGGGGATCTGCTACTAAGTTATTAAACTTGGCATTTTGTGGGAAATAAACAGAGGCACTACCTCCTCCTAGCAGGTTACAGTGTGTGGTAGATGGAAGTCTACCTGGATGTGGATGAACCAAGCTTTTTGAAATTTATACAGAGATCACTGTAATCTTCTTAGCTGTAGAAAACCTAAAGGTGTTTAGGAAGATCCTCTCCTTTTCTGGACTATCAACTATTGTCTAAGGAGTGTGTTTTGCTTAAGACCAGAGCTCCGTATTTGGCATAGGTTCACATAATAACTGTGGTGAGTCACGATCCTGTGTCTGGGGATTGCCACAGGATGGGATAACCTCCATGGATCTCCTGGCATGTGTCATTTACAATCAGCCCAGTGCTGTTGGACATCTACTTTTTATTCTTAATTTTGTAAGGATAGTCCTAATGTAAGTTAAGTTGCAGTGTTTTCACTGTTGTTACATGTTCAAGTAGCAAAAACTGTTAGTCATGAGGGAACAAGCAGTCAGTTGCATTTAGGGTATTTTAGAACCTTATTTAAAGAAGGGAGGCAAGAATTATTGTCTAATGTGCTGGTTATTTTTGTCATTATACACAAAATGAAGAATACTGTTATTGTTGTCTTAAATGTCAGAGTTAAATGATTCTCTCTGATGTTTTTTTTTAAATCTAGATAATGAAGTTAGTTAAAAAAAGCACCATATCTCATTGTTTTTCAGACCTCTGAAAAGTTTGGGGGGTGGGGAGGGGATATGTTATACAAAAGGCAAAAGGCACACAGTTTTACCATTTGAACAGACCTTGACGTTTATTTAAAATAAGCCTAATTTAATCGGTATTGTATTGCACACTGAAGATAATTTAGGCTAGTGTCAAGGACAAGTGTTATCTATTCCTTTGTTGTATTGAGGTATTGAAATAATGAGTGGAACAGAAGGGAATCAGAAAATGTTTGAAGTTTTTCATCTGTGTCTCTAGATGGGTATTTTTAATCACATTCTCCTGGCTTTTGCATGCAAATTACACTGAATAGCACACACTATATAAAATGAAGAGCTGTATTTTACAAAATCTATTTTCTTGAAGTTTAATAAGCTTGCAAAGATTGTCCTGTGCTTTAACTAACTACTTACCTTTTTGTACCTCGGCTGAAATTAAAATCTTAGAATTTAATGCTGCTGTTTTGATCCTGTAGCAGAGGAGTGGAAAGCCTGGTCTTTTTTTGGAGGTTTCTGAAACCGTTTCTTTCTTGGTACTCAGTGACTGCAGCTCCCAATGACAGATGAGACAACCATTAAGATTTAATACATTTTTATTTCAGCAATATATCTTGCTGTGTCACACCAGCCCCTCTAATAACCCAGTGTCTGGATTACTTACTGCATAGCGTCACTGCTTAACTGCTGACCTCTGTGGCAGAAATAAAGTACTGAACTCCTATACGGTCCATGCTTTTGACTTGGAAATCTGCAGACCTGCAGAGTCATCCCATACCCACAGGCTCAGCTGCATGGAGTACAGTCAGGATATCCTTTTGAGCCTTGGCCTGTTAGAAAAGAAGGCAGACTTTCATAGTGTGCTCCAAAAGTCTAAAATTTCTTCAAAAGTAGTATTAACATCATTGTCCTCAGTGTGGTTCGTATGTCCTCATTTATACTGAAGAATCAAAAATGGAGGAGATGAAATTGGCTTACTCACATGCTCAGATGTGCCCCAACTGCTTCCCAAGCACAGCACTCTCTCTTCTGATACTGTGTTTTCTTCGTGCACCACTTAAAGCCAAGATAGATAAAATTTTTTCCTATTTCTTTTCGAAATGAGCTAAGGAGATACCATGGCAAATCACATATTGTGGTAATTTTGCAGAGTATGTCCTTAGCCGTGAACAGGAGGGCTGTTTGTACAAGAGGATTTCAGAAGAAATCTTTTCTGTATAAATTGAGGATTTAAGAAAATAATAGGGCAGCATGTACAGAAAACTATTATATATGCTTTCAAAGGAAGAATTGGTGAAGAAACCACTCATTAAAAAAATTCCATGATAAAAACCTTGTGATTGAAAAACTTTCCTATTTAGGACAGAGATATTTTATCCAGCTGTTCTCATAGCCCAAATGAGCATGAATTTAAGCATTTCTGTACCTGACATATGGAGGGCTTATAACAACTATGGGAAGAAAACTTCTCTCTAAGCATAATATCTTCATTTTTACTGAGAAGCATAAAAGAAAAACAAGATTGTTTAAAAGAAATTAGGATGATATTCTCTCTTCTTGCACTCTTAACTGTAGTTCTGCTTTTAGTTGTAAGCTCAGAAATATCTTTACCCCATAATCTTGACCAAACCGGTTCTGCAGTGAGATGTGTCTGCAGCTTTTCTCCTTTGTGGGTTCCCATGGCTGACTCCATCCTCTGCGAGAGCAGGGTGCAGCGATGGCCCTGCCCACTCTTTCGGTGGGGCTTGGCTTAACCGCCGTGGGTACCAGTGCTGATGAATGCCTTCACTGAGAAGGCTGGGATCAGTTGCTAATTGCAAGAGCTTGGGTAGCGTTCCTTAGCATGGTTACAATTAACTGCAGAAGTGCAGCATTCAGAGGTGTGAGATAAAGTAACAAACTGCAGCTTCTAGACCTGTTCCTGGCCAGGTGAGTATGCCCTGCTGAAGAGAAACTCACCTCCCGGGACCAATGTCCTTCTGCCTGTTCTGTCAGCTTTGTGAAATGCGGGGTTCCTGCATTTCTGGGTTGTGGTCTGTAAGGGCTGACAGATGTGGGTGGCTGTGGGAGTTAGCTTGTCATGAAGGCCAAGATCCAGCTCTGGTGTTGGACTTGCTGTGTCCATGCAGTAGGTTTAGCCAGGTAAGCACGTCAGAAGGGCTTTGCAGGATAATCTGTGTGTGCTCTGTGTGTCCTTGTGTCTGTCTGTCTGTCTGTACGTGTGGGCTGGCGGTTCAGCTCTTGGACAGTGCATCGTGTGCAGAAGTGTCTGGTACAGTCAAGGTGTGAGGTCATGGAGAACCAAATCCAGCCAACCAAGCAGGCAGCTCAGTGTCAGCTACTGCTAATAGTCCTTGTAATAATTTTAACTCTTTTCAGTTATTGTCTTATTTCTTTGTCTAAGCCTTAGCCTGATTTATACCATGAAGGTCAAGACAAGAGCAATTCAGACAGAATATACTCAAATGACTTTTGCAGGGTGCCATAGTCATGCGTGCTTTTAGACTGTTGCTCAGCAATAAGGGGGAGAAGGGAAAAAAAATCTTTTAAATATATGTAATATTAAATGAATACTTTAAATATTTTAACATTTTAAATATATCTAAAATATTTTTAATAGCTTATGAAATTACAGGATAGTACCTAAAACTGCATTTAATTCCTTCTGGGAGAAGATTAGATTGCAATTTAATATTGATTCTAGAATTTCTCAGATCAAAGTGCCATGGGAAATGAATAATCTAAAGCGATGTTTTAATAAAAAGCTTGTATATTTACTTCAGAATCATTTCTTAGATTTAAAAAATCATGAAAGCAGAAGATTTTAAAACTACCTGTAAAATTAAAGTATCCTTCAAATCAATAGATGAGTTTTGATCTTGCAAATATGATTTAACTTGGTGTGTTATGTTGAGCTTTGAAAGTGAGGGGTGCTTACTTAGTCAGCAGATTTGGAAATGACTTTCGTTGAGACCTATGATGTATTTTCCAGCAGTGGTTATTTTATCTCGTGGGGTTCTGAGGGGGTGGATTACGTTCAGCAAAGGTAAATGCAGAGTCCTGCGTGCGGGCTGGAGTAACCCCACTGAGCAGTATGGGCTGGGAGGCTGCTTCCTGGGTAGGGACAGAGCTGGTGGAGAACCCAATGAATGTGGGTCAGCACTAGAGATGCCCAGGTCCACCCTGGGCTGTATGAGCAAGTCTGTAGCCAGCAGGTTCAGAGAGGTGATTAGGCTGGACATGAGCTGACATTGTGCACTCACAGCCCAGAATGCCAGCCATAGCCTGGGCTGCATCCGAAGCAGGGTGGGCAGCAGGGGAGGGAGGGGATTCTGTCCCTCTGCTCTGCTCTGCTTTGGTGAGACCCACCTGGAGCACTGCATCCAGCTCTGGGGTCCCAGCACAGGAGGGACATTGACCTGTTGGAGTGAGTCCAGAGGTCACCAAGATGATCAGAGAGATGGAGCACTTCTCCTGTGAGCAAAGGCTGAGCAAATTGGGATTGTTCAGCCTGGAAAAGAGAAGGCTTTGGGGTGACCTAGTTGCAGCCTTCCAGTACCTGAAGGGAACGCATGAGAAAGAGGGAGAAGGATTTTTTACAAGGACGTGCAGTGACAGAGCAAGGGGGAATGGATTCAAACTGAGAGTAGGTTTAGATGACATACTAGGAAAAAATTCTTTACTGTGAGAGTGGTGAGGCACTGGAACAGGTTGCCAGAAGAGGTTGTGGATGTTCCATCCCTGGAAGTGTTAAAGGCCAGGTTGGATGGAGCTCTGAGCAACCTGGTCTAGTGAGGGGTGCCCCTGTCCATGGCAGGGTGGGTGGAACTGGATGATCTTTTAAGGTCCTTTTCAACCCAAATCATTCTGTGGTTCTGTGATTATTTCTATCTGCTTCTGGAATATTTTGGCCTTCTTAATACGAGCAAGACATTACAGTGGTGGCCCAGCCAGAGGCTGTCGGGGTGAATTAGCAGGCTGGAAGCCATCACAGGGAAAGGGGGACCTTTAGGGGTGCTCTATGACCGTGTGGCTCCCCAAGGCACAGCATTCTTGATGTAACTGCTCTCTGTCAGGGATGGTGAAGATGGAGCTGGGCTTTTCTCCTTGGTGCACAGGAGTAATGTGAGGGACTACAGACACATTGTAACAAGGGAAGTTTCAACTTGATACAGGGAAAAGAATTTCTTAAAGCCAAGAGGGCCAAGTGCTGGGAGAGAGCCTGGAGAGGTTGTGGACTGTCTGTACTTCGGATTATTAAAAAATGCAACTGGATGTGGCTCTGAGCAACCTCCTCTCACTGGCCCTGGTTTGAACAAGGGCTTGGACTAGTTGATCTCCAGACATCTCTTCCAGTTCAGGTTATTCTATGATTCTGTATGAGTTTACACTTCTGTATAATCCACTGAAAATCTAATACAAAGTATTAATATGATAGTGGAATGTGACCCTTCTAATGTCCTTATTTTTCCAAAAGCTGTAATACAGTAAAGTTATTGTGGAAAGTTCTTTGTTTGGCTCCCTTCCAGCTACTTTACTTTGAAAAATTTTATGAAAAGCTAGTTCTAGTTTCATGGCTGAAGTGATTAATTAGGACAGGTAATGATTTTCTTGAAATTACAGAGGTTTGTTGTTTGTGCTACAGCTTATCCTAAATTGAAACTATGCTTGCCCTTTTTCTCCTTTTAAAATGCAGGTGATGTCTAAGTCTGTAGAGGGGATGCTCAGGTTGCACATCCAGCACAGAGTTACTCTTAGATGCTGCTATTTTGCTAATTGATTTTTTTTTTTTTAATATCTGTGGGCAGTAGTGTATTATTTGTGAAAATACCTATTTTTTCTGTATTTTCTCTTACCAGCTCATTGAAACAGTAGTTATATTTAAATGGGTTTTTAACGAACCATGTAGAAAAGTGAAGCTCAAGGAATAATAAGAGTTTGGGTCTGCTATGGGGCTATTAAAGTCAGTTCAGTCATCAGAAAACCTATGAATTGATTTTGTATTTAGTTTCTTTCATTTCTAAATAATAATTGGCTGCTCCCTTGCTAGAGATTTTCCTGAATTTATGGGTTTTTTTTCTCTTACACTCATCTGTTCATTCACAAGCAACTTGTGTTTTGGGATGTTATGGAGTCTGAGGTGCCATTAGCTGAAATTTGATTTACTGCTGGGCCTTATTAAACAAGTACTCCTTAGGTCTGCATTGCAACATGGACTGAGTAATACACAGACTGCTTTGGATATAGGTGGTTTTTGCCAACCCTAAAGAGCTGCTGGAGAGCTCTGCTTATATTCTCTTGCAATCTCCCTCACTTGTGCTTGTTGCAGAGGATGTGTGTAGTCAGTTCTGTTGGTGCCTTGCTAGTTCACTGTACAGGCTGGCTCGAGAGTGGAAATGCTTTTTGCTGAGGAAACGATGCCAGTGCTGTTCATGATTAAATTTTTTGCCAGCCTCCTCCATGTCCTCTTCCCAGCTACTTGCTGCACACATCTGAAAGCGTATGGCCGTGCTGTGAGAGGGATTGAAATCTCCCAGATCAGCAGCCCAGGTGGCTGTCACAGTGAGTGCAGACAGAGACCTGTACAGTGGAACTGCAGGACAGGGCTGGGCTTAACCCTCTGGCATCAGGGGTTAAAGGAGATGCTTGAAGTAGCTACTTTAGGTGAACATATTTTCACAAGGCTAATTTAGATTTTAGAATCTCATTTGGACCATCAAAATCTATATTCAAGGACCATAAGTCCCCTGTGAAAAAGTTCAGTTATTAAGCATAAACTGAGAACCAGAATCCTTGACAGCGTTGGTGCCTCACCAGAGGAGTGTGGTTGAGCTGCTCCATCACTCGGAGCAACCTCACAAGGTCAGTGCTCTCTGTTCTGCTGGAGCCAGAAAAATGACAGCTTGTGTGAAAGGCAGTTTTGTCCATGGATGGGCATCCTGCAGGAGAAGCTGTTCAGCATACATGCCAGAAGAGCATAGCAGCTGTGAAAGGGAGGACCACATCTGGAAGTTGTATAGACCAGGAGGGGAAGTGCAGATTTCAGCCAGGGGAATCCAGACACTTCTGGTTGCTCAGCAGATTAACTACTGAACAATTGGCCACTGAACAGCCAGAACAAATTAGGAATGCTCTTGTATGAAATTATCTCCTAAGGGTCCTTCTGGTGAGAAGAAGCTAGGTATTTAAAATGGCTCCTAATAAAAGGTGAGTGATTTCAGTTTCACTCAGTGTTACAAAGAGTGGATGAGAAGTGCAGAGTCTCTGTGAAACCCAGAGGATATGAAAACCAGAGGATCAGTTGCTGTCTTTCTAGCAGGAGGATGGAGCTGTAATCCTAACTGATCTTAAAATAAATCTGAAATCATTGCTGGTGCCTACACATGAGCCAGTATCAGATTAATAAATAAATATCATGAAAGAGTTAGCAAGTTTTGGACAAATACTTAGGAATATGCAAAATTCAAGAGATGTTTTTGACAATCTCGTCATAGTGGTGGAAAAATATAGCAGAAGTTTCTAGCTTTATGAATTTCTGTGGAGTGGAGCATTTCTGGTTTTGTGGTTTTGTGTTGGAGAGAGATGGCCTGATCAGACCGTTTGATGGTGATGAATTGGTTTATATGATGGTAGTACTTAATGAAAATAAGCAGCCATTGCTGGTGGAAATAGTTTTTTAATCCAGTTAATTAACATTCAAGTACTTAATCTAGTCTATTAATTTAGACTGCATATGTGTTTACTAATTTTTAATTACTTTAGAATAGACGGAAATTGTAATAATTAATGTTGGAATGCAGACTGCTGCTGCTGTGTCAATATTAAAATAAATCAATCTTCTTGCCTTTTATTTATTTAAGTAAATATAACCTGGTTAGTATCATGTGTTGAGTCCCAGACAGAGCCATAGAGAAGCTCATCCTCTCTTTTAGAAAGAATAAGATTGTAATTAATTCAGTACAAGCTGGCGTTATAGAGGGCTACATGCAGTCACAGGCTGGAATGCCTTCCTGCTATCCCAGAGCCAAAGGTGCCTCAGTAAAACTTTGTTTTGATATCTCAGGCTGTGAAATAATTTCTTTGTAAGCCATTTGCTTGATGAAGCTAATATATTAAGCAAAAAAAAAACCAAACAACCTACTTTCCCTTCATTGTCTGTTGGCTATGAAAAGACTCTTTATCAATCAAAAGAGCAGAGCATTAGTTTGCTGGTTTTTAAACCATAGTCCTACATTTTTTTTTGTCTTCAGATGATAAGGATAGCAATGAGAAAACCCCACATCTCTTGAAATATACTAATGATGACAACTATGCTTTTTACAGCTGGGATAATTGTTGAATTTTACTGCGCTTTTGTCTTCCTAAAAAGAGAAAATCTGGTTGGTTAAACACTGAATACTGTTGCTTTTTAAAATAATTGTATCTTTTGTTGATAACTCACACATGATTGCTTGTATTTCTATCTGAATGTGTTAATGAATATTTGAAAGTGATTTTTTCTTGAAAAAGTTGTATACACATACATTGGGGACCAAAATCTCACATTGTTCAAACTGATGATGCTTCCTGTGCCATCTTACCGTGATAAATGATGGTATTAAAACCTCTCACCTTTCTGTTGCTTTTGCCATATTATAATAAGAAATGTAAGCATGCCAATCTAAATTAAGTCTATAATTTATTACAGTTGTTTTGGGGTGACAAAGTGGTTTGTTTTTCCTTGATTTTATTTCCTATTTGCAGATTTTTAGTTCAGTGATTGAAAAATGCAGATAGTCCTGTTACTCCAGGTGATTAAAACTACTGTAATCAATTAAACCATATTCTCATATCTCTGATGCATTCAAGTTGAGGTCCCATGGAACAGGGGATGGATAAAATATATTATATTAATTATTTATTGACTAGTGTTGATATGATATTTGGTCTTTGGTGTGGGTTTGTCTTTCACAAAGAAAAATAAAATGAAACCAATCCAAACGGCTGCAATATTCACTGGATTTTGGTGGAAGTTCTTTTAAAGAACTGATAGTGGTCTAATATTGAACAGCTAAGCTATTTTCTTTATTAAAGCATTACTATGGTTTGTACAGTCCTTCTGCTGTTCATTTCTGCATAAGATTGGATGTTAGGATGAGTTTCTCAGGTCACTGCAAGTGATGAGAACTAAAACTGAAGAACAGAGAACAGGAGGCACAGCTCATTTCAGGTATTTGAAATAATAGAGTGATTCTTGAAAGGTTAGGATAACTTCAGTCATTTATTTCTTATTAACGAAGAAAATAATCAACATGGAAGCAGTCTCCTGACAATAAAGATGTTTCCAGAAAAGATAGTCATCTTCGTTTTGTACTCTCTTTGTAAATCTGACATCTAAAGCCCAGCAAAATACCATAGGCTTGTCATTGACTTTAAGGCTGATAAAAGCTGGTCTAGTAATGTGTGCTCCATTCTTTGCCAAATTAAAAACATCTCTGTGGCCTTCAAACATGACTCGCTGAGAGGCCTTTTCCCTGGCATGGAGCAGTGTTTATCACTGTGGGTTCCTGCAGCAAAAGATTCTTCGTAGCTCCAGTGACCTACTCCTGTGGTTCCTTCCACGTGTCCATAAGGCATCTCTGAAAGTTTTTTGTTTTGTTTCTTGTTCCTGCGTGGATGGTAGTCGAGGTGTGATCTCTGGGCCTGCAGCAGTACAGCTCTTCTCCCCAAATAATCTCCTGTGATTAAAATAAAGGGTGTTGGAGAAATCAGAGATAAATGCTTGGTATCATAATACAGTGCAAGAAGTTTGGCTGTCCTTGTTTCCTGTGAGCTCATCATGTTGCAGAATGGCATACCAGGGTCTGGAAATCAAGATTCAACAGTGTTTATTTGCATTAAGTCTTCCAGTCCCAAAGACTTTCCAGCTCATTAAGAGGACTGAGTGTACCATTGTAGTGCTGTTTTACAACGAACTTCCTAACCTGTGTTCCTAATGCTAATTAAATTTGGAGAAGGCTGACATGGCTTGTGTTTCTTCATGCTGAAAAAGTGTTACAACTTGGTATGCCTTTTAATGGAACTGAAGCCTTTTGAAGGTTTGGTGCTGTCAAAATAGTGAATACCTGCAAAAAATGATAAGATCAAAAGCTGAGCTTGAAATAAGAAACATTCATTTTTAGGTGTTCTGAAGTTATAGGCTGTAGACTGTCTGGAATAGGCAAAAAGCTGGAGGCGACTTAGAGTAGGAGATAACATATATTGAGATTTATATGCACATACCTTTTTGCATATATAGAATACCTGTAAAATACTTGCAGCTGCGTACATCAAATAGTATTTTTCAATCAGCCTCAAAGGAATAGAATGTAATGGGGGGATTTATCTTGATACATGACATGTGAAGGACAAAAAGATTTGATGTTTCATGCCTAGGGTTCTTAAATGCTTTGTTTGTCTTTTGTTGTAATACCTTACAGATCTTCAGTTGTGGATTAATTTATTTCCAGTTGCTGGGGATTGGTAATTAGCTTGCTATAAAACAGTAAGAGAGTTATAAGTAAAGTTTTAGAAGCATATCTTTGTAAGCATTGATATTTCACAATGTGTTAGAAAATTAAATTTCCAATACTCTTGAGCTACTGACATTTTGGTGTTGTCACATCTCTTTTGTGTGTAGATTTCTCAAGCATAAAATAATGACTTTTATGGTAAAAACATGTTCCAGCTGTCGGCAGCTGCAGTCTGGTTTTCCTGCTGCTACCTACCTTTCATCTAGAACTGGAGAGAGCATGGATCCTTTATCCATTACCAGTTTTTTCTTTCTGTTTTTTGCATGCCTGAGCCTAATTTTGCATTAGATATGGAATTATTGGCAGAAGTTTGCTACTCTCGATAATTTCAAAATGACTTGTTAAAAACAGCAAATGACTGAGAATACTTTCAAAAGCTGAATTCCCAAATGGTTTCCACTTGGGCTTAGAGTTGCGGTTTTAAATTTTGTTATTGGTGCTTATGTAAGTTAAATTTGAGTAAAGGGACTACTATTAAAATCTTTTGGCTAAGACGATGTTGAAATCACTTAAAAAAAAAAAAAAGCAAATGACCTCTGATGCCTTTAGGTTACATAAAGTTTTAGCGGTTGTTTTAACAGAATAAACGATTTGCAGAGACCAGCATTGGTTTAAGTTGATTTGCACCATTTACCCTACCAATTTGGACAGAAGAATGTAATGCTTTCTTGGAAATGTCTTTCAAATATTACATTATAGATTAATTTGCAGACTGCAGAATGCTGCTATCCATAAAACTTTTTTCTCTATCTTGAAAATTAAGTTCTAAAATGAAATGTGTGTAAGAGCTGGCATTATCTCTTTCAGTATGTTACCAAAGATAAATTGGGATAAATTATTTGTTTCAAATAAATGCATAAAGTCATTTACAGTGGAAAAAATATCTCAGATTTATCAAAAATCACCATGATGTTTTCCTATTTTTCTTGCAGTGATTTAGTAAATCTTTATTAAATTAGTGACTCAGCAGAGTTCTAAATTGGACTTGAGATTTCAAACTTGTCTTGGAGAAGTTGATTGCAAACAAATACAGAGTATCTCCATAAGTCTGACTAAAGAACTTTTGCAAGAGAAGCCCACAAGTTAAGTTGTTATAATAGATAATAGATCAATAGATGGCAGAGTAATAGATGATAACTGGTTGTGATTATAACACTTCCTTGGCTTTGCATTTTGTCTGCAGCTTTCAGTGTGTATTAACATTACTTCTTCTTGTATGTTTTTATTCTGTAAAACTGTGGTTTTACTCATGATTTGACTCTGTAGTAATGATGCGTGTAGAGGTATTTAAACAGAGATATTAAATTCCAGTGCACAGGCATCAGTCCACATTCAGTTTTCTACATTTCTGGGTAAGATGAAGTGGTTTGCTGGGGAAGGTGCAACCCTTGCTTTCCTGACTTGGTGCCGTTCTTTCTGTGGCTCACAGTGATGAGTTTCGTGTCCCATCAGAGCTGTTGACCCTTTGTAGGATCCAGTCAATGGCTGCCTTTCCTTGGGCTGATGATGCTGTGATCTAGGCATTGATTGGAGTCTCTGCTGATAGACACTTCTTGCTCTTTGGTGGGAAGAAATTATGAAATGCTGATCTGCAGTGGCACTTTGATGGTGTTGAGTATTTTTTTTTAACAGTAGATTAAATTGTCATTTGCAGCTCGTGGCTGTGTTTGACGAGCAAGATCCACACCATGGGGGTGATGGCACCAGCGCCAGCTCAACAGGCACGCAAAGCCCAGAGATTTTTGGCAGTGAGCTTGGCTCCAACGCGGCATCGGCCTTTCAGCCTTACCAAGCAACAAGTGAAATTGAGGTCACCCCGTCAGTCCTTCGTGCAAGTGAGTAAATGTTCTCAGTATCTCAATGTGTTTCATCTGAATTTACAAAGATGCCAAGTGCTGTTACCCATTGATGCTGCTGGGAAGAATGATTCATTATCTGTCCTTATTGAAAGCTGATCAGAACTGAGAAACAGCCTAAATGCTTCTTGCATGCAAGTAAACAAACCTGCTCTGTTTTAATAAATTATTTATAAACTTGCTTTTAGGAGCCATAAGCTCCTTCTATGCTGCCAGTTTAAAATTGTCATCACACTGAAAATCACAGCGGAATTTCCAAATGTAGTTGCTGCAAGGTGTAATTTTCGGTTTGCCAGTTTTATTCCATTTAATGAACAAAATGGTAGAAAGAAACTAAAGGTAGGAGCACTTTCTACTTAACCTGTCAGTGTTGCTAGGTTATGCCTGTCACCTTTCCATAAAAACACCTGCTAAAACGTGCATTTACTGTGTTGCAAAAATACACTTCTTTGAAAAGCAGAAACTATAACCAGAAACATCCCTTTATTTTGTTTATTTCAATGTGGTGAGTGTTTGTTGGAAAACCGTGTAGCAGGAATTACTTATCGCATTTCTTGCTCAGGCAGGTTCTTTGAATATTTCAGCTTATTAAGAAGAAGAATTACAGAATGGAATTTACGGTGTAATTTTCATTGTTGTTAAAAGTACTATGCAAACAAGGATGGATATGTGGATAAAGCATTGTGTCCTTTTATCTAGTGTCTAGATATAGTGTCTATCATTTTGCTCACTGAACTTTTGAAATAGTGACTCCACTCCAGAAAATTCGTAGCAGGAGTTAGTATTATCAGTCCTTTGATATTCTAAAGATACACTGTTTTAAACAACGCTGTGTAATTTCCGAGAGACTGCTTTTGTGTAGGTGTTCTTTTAATGGATAAAATCTGTGTTTAAGCAGCCAGGTAAAATGCAAATGGAAAAGTTCCCACTCTGTTAAGTTTGAGGGGTTTTGTACCAGAATGTTTTCTATAAAATTAAGGGAATAACATTTAACAATTAGCTTACATAGAGCTGAATGTGTATCTTTTCAAGCTGTAACTATGCTTCGTTGCAACACAGAATTAAATTAGGGAAGGATTAATGGCAGAATAAAGAAGTATCCTGGAATTTCAGGACCCTTCCATTTTGCTGTCAGGAGAGTATGTCACTGCTAAATGCACATCTCATTTCCATGCATAAGCCAAAAAACTGTCCTCCTCGGTTCTCAACTTAGTGGAGGTCGGAGCAGGCAAATGCATACACATTTTCTCCTTAGTGTGATTATCTGGTGTATTATACAATACATGAACGTTAGTGCATCAAAATCATATAGTACAGAAAAAATTCAGTGGTATATTGGACAGCTCACTTATCTTTGGTGTCATTCTGGAAAATACATGGAATACTTGGCTAGTTCACTGGTTGCTAAAATGGCCAAAAAGGGGTTTGAGACCCTTCAGTGCAAACTTCTTTAGACATACAGAAGACTTTTAAAATTAGTGGTAAGAATTATAGCTCTTTGACACTTTTTGTAAGAGCATGCACAAATAAAGTGTGTGAAACAATTTGTAATAAATATGTTATCAGAAATCAGAGATGTTCTCCTGTCTATCTAATTCCTTTTTTTAAATGTTGACAGATACATTTTGGTTTTAAATGTTCCAAACCACAGGCTTAGAATCCCAGTGCAGTAATATTACCCCATATTAAACATACCTATTTCAGGAATTTCATTTAAATATACATTGAAAATGGAAATACTATCCTTATTGTATTTCCTTTATAACTTGTGAAGTGAAGCATAGCATACAAATGGTATTCTCAGTATTTCAAATAATTATCTTCTTACTGTGTAAGTTCTATTCAGCAAATAAAACCCATCCAGTTTTGCGGTAGATGCAGATCCTGATTATTACATGTTGACAAGGTCATATATCTATTAATTGGATTGGAGATGGGATACAAAATTGCTGTAATTATTGTAATTTTCCAGCTAATTGCAGGGTTGGCAGTGAATATTTTACTTCTAACAAATGAAAAACAGTATTCCGTCTGAAATTGGTTTATAGCATTTGAGACGTTTTGTTTTACATCTCTGGTGCTTTTGGCGGGCGAGGCGGGCTCAGCTCTGCGGCGGTTCCCGCGCGGCCGCGCAGCTTTGTGCCCTCACCTGCACCCTCTGCTCCCAGGCAGCCTCTCAGTGCATTAGGCTGGGGCTCAAGGGCCTGCTGAGATCCTCCTCTCTTTGTTCTGGTTGCCATGCTACCCCTTTTGTTTGTTTATAGATCACACCATCGTTCCTCTCCCAGCAAGGGAAAGGTTAGCTAGATCAGGTCCAGCTGGAAAAGTAATATTCATCCGGAGTCCCTCTTTTCCCATGCACAAACACAGCCTGTACTTTGCATGTAGGGGGGTTGGGGGGTGTGTATGTGTGTGTGTGTGTGTGTGTCAAATTCAATCTTCCCATATAAATGTGGAAACAAAAATGAGGCTGGCCCATACCCCGTGTGTTGTTTTGCACTGTGATAACACAATTCATTGATACAAGCAGTTGATTTATTTATGTTTATTATCTAGCTGTTTCTTTTTTACTGCTTTTCTGTTACCCAAGTTAAACTTCTTGTTGTATTTCATCACTTCAGCTGCATCTTTTTTCTAAGCCTACAGTACACAAGGCGTTTTTTGTGTTGTGCCTGCGTGCTTTCTGGGAAGAGGTTGGAAGCTCACTGCAGAAGATTGTTAAAGCAGACTGATGTTTATTCCCTGCTGAAATATAAACTGGAGGCGCAGGTGAAAATTGCCAAACCTAATGAGCAATTTGGCAGATAAGACAGGATGTCAGGCAGTGACAGTTCAGCAGCGGGTGCACTGCCTGTGAACCAAGTTGTTTGTTTCACAGTACTGCATTTAAAGATTGTAAATAAAATCCCTTTCCAGCTACATGAGATATTGTGAAAAGGGTCATCTCTTTGTCTTGTTTTCCTTTTAAATTATTTAGCTTGTTCAAGAACTAAGACCACCCTTGGTTATTTGTCTTGGTGTGATTATATGTAACAAGTCTCTCTGAATATTTCAGCAGTTACAGTGAAAAAACATTTTTAATACATAACATTATTTGGAAAACACTATAAGAGAGGTAGAGAGGTTTGGAGAGCTGATGTTTTTTTCCTTAGGGGGAATAAGGGGTTATGGAGATCCTCCTTTCTCTTCAGCCATTTAATGGAAGGGTATTGAGAAAATGAAGCCAGATTCTTCTCACATAGGCACATTAGTGCTGGAGACAACAAACAACAAGTTTCAACGTGGAAAATGCCAGTTAAAAATAAGGAAAACCATTCTCACCTGGAGAGCAAAACAAGCTGCTCAGAGAAGTTGTGGCATCTCCATGTACTTGGAGATGGACAGAACTTGACTGAACAGCCTGATCCAGATGGTCCTTTCTTATGTGTGGCTGATTAAACCAACTGACCTTCAGAGATCTCATGCAACCTTTGTAATTCTGTGATTACAAGTATAATTAATAAAATTAAACTATTTGCTTCTCAAAGCTATTGCTTGTAAAAGCGAATGGTGTCCACAGTGACATATTTAGCAGAGAGGTGTACAAGCATATTGTGCATGTACAGCTTCCTACCGTGGTCTATATTGTACTGGTTTTTGCCAGTGTGACACAAATCAGCTGCCTGTGCATTTTACAAGACTGCTGCTTTTGTTTTCAGGATGTCTTGTAGGTGCTTCAGTTCCTTAAAAATGAGATATGAGGCAATTGTAAGCTTTTCCTAAAGGCTGGAGGGTCAGCATCTCCCAGAACACTGGCCAGAGAGCCTAGGAAATTACGAAGAGCTAGCTGGAATTGGTGCACTCCAGTGATGTATTTGCTGAGGTGATCTGTATCATATATTTTAGTAGGGCTCTCAGCATCCATTTCATATTCTGGTCACAGAAGCAGACTATGAAAAAAAATGGTCTAGATGAGAATCTTCTGAAGCGAGTGCACAGCTGGCTGTGAAGATGTACTAGAAGTGCAGAGAAGCAAAGAAATTGCTTCAGCTTCACACCATTGTTTGCCCAGCAGCATGGCTGTTGCTTTAACATTCCCTGTGTGCAAGTGTGGTCTTACCCTGCAATCACCACAAGTTTATTCCTCACAGGTAAGAGCATGCATGCAGACTTTGACTGGAAATTCATTGTTAGGATGAAGTTCCTGACCTTGCTTGCGTTTGAATTTCTTCCTCTTTCTCTGCTTTCTGAGTAGTTATTAGTTGTTCACTGACAAATTAGTTGGACATATCACGTATAGTCCCTGAGGGCTCTCTTAGTTTAAGGGCTGTTCGGTATTTTAATAAGTCTGAACTGGAATATAAAGTATTGCATAAAAAGAGCTAAGATGGAGTTTCAGGCACAGTGTTTCAGGCCAGCATTGACTTTTGATACATTTATAAACTGCTCAGAAATCAGTGAGATGAGCATAGCCACTGCATCTAGGAAGAAAAAGGTCATTTGCAAGGCAGTACTAATGAACAGCAAAATCCACAATACTGCAAGAAGGATCCTGGCAATGTAATGCATTACTGCAGTGCAATTGAGCATTATGCTCTTCCATCAAAAGATCAAAAGCAAATGCTGTTGTGGGCTCACTCTTGTGAGCTGGAAGGCTTAAACTGTGAGTGACCAGTTGTGGTGCCAGCTGTGGAGGAATTCTAAACAAGTTGGAGAGAGTCAAAAGAGAGCAACAAGAACAAGTTGCTTTGGGGACTGTGATGAATTGGTAGGACTGGTTTATTTAGTTAAGGAAAGATAAAGTGGTAGGCTCCAAGTCTTCAAATGTGTTGGTATTCTTCTCATTCTTCATGTCTGATAAGAGAAGGAGAACTGGCATTTCCTGAGAAAAAGCCAATTTCTGTAACCCACAGGGCTAAAAAACATGTTTACACCTCATGTAGCAAAGCAGTATTTGTGGGAATGGTTAAGAGGCAGGTTCTGTGTGCTGTTAAGCACTCTCCTGCACCGTGCTCTAAGGCAGGAGGGCTGGAGGGGGCATTCTGTCCTGTTCCTGGCTGAGCCACGGGGTTGTTTGGTGACCTCAGGTGAGCCATTTCTTGTGTCCATTGTAACAATGTGTATGTCTTTGCATCTCAAATTTGAGCGTTCAAAAATTCCAGCGCTAAGCAAACCATATAAAGATGGGAGTGCATAAATGTGTGAATTTGAAGTACTTTAAAATTGGTTTAAATATGGCACTTCACTGATTTGGTGCTAGTATTTATCTAGAGTCCCAAATGTATATTCTGAGAATTAATATGCAAATATTTATACGGTAAAGGCCTTGATTTCATGGTTTGGAGCACTCCGTGTTAGTGTGTTGGCAAAGAAGTGCAGAGGTGAGTTCATATTTGTTCTGGTTCCAAAAATGATGGTCGTTTCAGCACTCTTTCCCACAAGTGGCCATTAGAAACCTTGTCATTCTTGTTTGTATCTCTTTGACTCCTAATTCATCTCTGAGTCATCTTTATGTATGGAAATAAAGATATTTTCAAATGTTGAAGAACTAAGGAATTGAGAGATTAGAAAGGGAGGAAGGGAAAGATGAGTTCATCAAAACCCAGATGTTTGGAGCTTTATCAGATCAAGTTATTTCTAGGATTAAATACCTGATTACAAAATATAGAGAAAGTCATGCACATTTATAATGAAAGATTAGGGCTTTACAGGCAGTGCTTGCTGAAGTCAGTGGGAAGTTTTCCCCTCTCTACACTGAGTCTTGGATCAGCTTAGCTTTCCGCGATGTGTCTCCTCGGTTGCTTTCATTGATGTTCAGATGCCTGTCGTTCCAGGGAAGTTCCAGGAATGAAATACAAAGGATTTCCAAACCATCATTCCCACTATTACTCCCTTGCAAGATTCTCTTAGGTTTCTTTTACTGTGTTGAATAATAATACAAAAAGAACCTTGAACTGAGGCTTGCACCTCAGCTGATGGCATCTGAATAAGGAAGGTTTCTCATGCACTGGAGTTTGAGGAGAAGATTTAGCAAAGTCTGTTTCTTCACCTTCTGGTGCTCTCACTGTTCAGGAATTCTTATCACATTTTATCCCTATAGCTCTGTGAGGGATATGATTGTTTAAAAGCCAGAGTTATTGAATCAAAAAATCAGTACCAGGTGCCACTTTCTTCCACGAGGCTAAATTTGATCTTTGTGCAGCACAGTTCTGACTTGAGTGATCTCCAGTTGGTGTTTTCTCCAAGCGTAGTGCTCTGCTGTTAATTTGGGATTGTTGAGCGGTTTAAAAACCATGTGTTTTTGATGAGACTGTGACACATTTGTAAAAACAAATGGATTTTAAACTGCTCAAGTTTCTAAATTAACCTTTAATATCTTCAATCTTCTCAGTATACCAGCAAGCAAAATACTGTTGCTTCTAGCAGGATTAAAAAAATCCCTGAAACCAATAAAGTAAAAAATTTTAGAACTTACTGATTCTCTAGAGTAAACCTGAGCAATTGTGGTGCATTTCAGGATGTTATTCCATATGGTGAGGACGTTTATCTACAAGTACTAATAATGGGAAGTAATAAAAATACAGTATTGTATCTGATATCTGGTTGTACCACAGCTAGAGAATATAGTTCAAGAGGGATAATAAAGAAGTGTTATAAAGATGTAAGTATTGAATTTGAATAGTTTAAGAAGTCAGGTTTGGATATTAGTCTAAATTTGACGTCTTAAATAGATTTAATGTTCGCTTGAACAATAAGCTATTATGGAAATCAGAGCTGTATTCTCAGAATATTTCAGCACTCATATGTGGTGGTGATGGTGTTTCTGGGTTTTCTTTTCTGTTTCTTTAAATGAAAGACAACTTTTTCCATAATGGAACTCTATTTTTGTGTATGCAAAAATATTGTGCCATTTTATCCACTCAAACATTGCAGTGTAGCTGCTCAAGTCTGTCATATTGTGGTATCATGGGTTTAATACCATTGAGATAAAGCTATATGTTTATTTAAAGAGTTTGTCATCACACATATCAATATGTATTATACCAGTAAGTGTAATAACTCTTAAAATAGATACTTTCTTGATTGCTCCTCTGTTTCTTGTAATTTCATTATAAGCAAACAAGGAGGAGCACAGTGGAGGCAAAGGAGCATGAATCTGAAATGAGTAGGAAATGCTTTCTCACAATACAGACAAACCACCCTGTGAAATTTTACTTTATGAAGGCATATGTACGTATTACATTTTTTTGCCCAACAGTTTCTAAAAACCTTATGCAGTATTTATAGATAGTTGTTCTGAAATGTGATAAAACAGTATGCTTCAAGGCATCCTTAACATTCAGAGCCACTAGTCTGCGACATTAACTGGTATCCCAGTTGTGTTTTGCTTTGCTTTCAGGCAACAGGAAAGGTCTTTGAAGGGGTATGGGGGCTGGGATATTTATATTAATTACTTACAAAAAGTTTTCCAGCAGGAGAGGATGCAGAGTTTATCAAAGGTACTTAATTACTCACTTGGTCCTAAGCAGGGTGATCTCGTGGGATTGGTGTTTTAGGGCTAATGAAGAGTGGTGTGTGCTGGTGGCTCTGTGCCGTGCTGTCTGTGAGGTTACCCTGTGTTCAGTGCATCAGCTCGTGTATGGCTGCCCCTCCAGAAAAGCATGTGGATATTTTTGATCCCAAGCCCAATGTTGTAAGATATTACACTTAAAGGATATCCTTTATTAAGCTAAACTTGTACTTCAGTATGAGAATTGTTGCTTGCTTTTGTTAATAATTCACAAAGGATCTTCTTGCTCCTTTCCTTATTACATTTACAGCACATTAACTCACTCTTTTTTTTTTGTTTGTTTGTTTTTTGTTTTTTGTTTTTGTTTTTGTTTTTGTTTTGTTTTAGATGGGGATGTGTTTTGGAGATAGTCCATCTCTTTGGGTGATTACTGGGAAAAAGTTGCTTGAAATTCTGTATCTTTTGACATGTTCCTTTGAGGAGGATGAGAGAGAGAGACAGATGGCTACTAATTGAATAGGCTTGTTTTTTAGTTGTTTTTTATTTACTCTCATGCACTGAAAAGGACTGAAACATGATATTGAAATAAAGGAGTGGGTGCGAAATAACTTTCCATTAATTTATTGCCTTATTTCCTACTTGAAAAAAAGATAAAATTTGTTCTTTCTCCTACCCATCTCTTGCTGTAAACCGTAAATGAATTACGTAATTAAGATGAGTGCCAGCTTCAGAATGCTCTGGGTTCGTGTTTGGGGCAGATGAAGCATTCAGGGTGAGAATAAAGTGTATGTATTTAGAAGAACTTTTCTCTTTTTGACCCTTGGCACTGGATGCCGTGGAGGTGACAAGCTGGGCTCCAGCCCATGGACCTGGCGAGGTCTGAGCCGAGCCAAGGCACGAGCCCAGCGCCTGCTCTCCTGCTGTCACAGCTTGGCTCGGCTCAGTGTAGCTCAGTGCCCACAGCTACTCTGCAGGCAGGGCCCCTCAGCTCAGCTCCCCTTTGTGGCACTGCAGGGACAGACAAGGTCTCCCTTTGTGACCCAGTTGCCACCTCGGTGGTGGGGGCTTTCACTGCCTGCGCTGATGGCAGAGCTGGGCTGTTTGGGGTTGGAGTGAATGTGAGCTCGGGCTGTGTTCCAGGTCTGTGTTTCTGGCTTCTGTTACAGATTTAGGTAACTAATTCTATCAATAGTTTTGGATTTACAGAAGGCAGAAATGATTGTATATGTAGAAGGGAGTTGGGGACCATGTGGGTTTACAAACAAAAGCAACCAGTGGCGCTTAGGTGAAGTTAAAATGTTGCTACTGCTTGCATGCATACGGTAAAGGGTTGTACAAAGACAGCAAGAGCAAGCTTGCATTAGCTTCCAAAAACTCTGCATATGAGTCAGAAACTAGGTTTCTCAAAGCAAACTTTGATCAACCATTAAAACCTTATCCCGAGGGGTTGGATTTGATTCAGTTCTCTGTACAGCACTGTTCATGTTCACTGAAAGTAAAATTGGACTCTTTTGGCAACTGTTGGGCAACAGCTGATTCAAAGCAGACGTGACGGATGAGGTTAATACCAACAGACTTTAGGTTCTGCATCTGAGCTAAATGCTCAAGGCAGCCCAGTTTCTCGTTCTTGGACACCTTTAGGGTGTGTTCATCTGACCTATTTTACAGCTTATTTCACGGTGAAATGGACCATTGCCTAGACAAGGTGCACTGGCTAATCTCTACTGATGGGAGAGAAATGGAGTTGACCAGTTTCAAACTACATGTCTGCGAATCCCATTCTGCATGTGATTTAACTCACACCATAAAAGTAAATTCTTACATGAAAGATTAAAAAAACCCAAAATTATCGTGAAGTAGAACGTTGCCTTTGTTGCCTTAAAAAAGGTAATCTGCAGATTTGGAAGAGAAAGGCTAATTTTGCATGGCCCCAGGAAGTTGCTACACATCCCTAATTATGCTTGGGAAGTATATTTGGGTTGTGGACAGTATGTCATGAATGCAGAAAGTCCCATGTTGGATTTTTTCCACAGTAAAATGGGGTTTGAGACACTTGGATGGAGTTTTATGGTTAAACCAACAGTGCCATGTCCCTTGGGTCTGACACTGGTATCTGGTCACTTTGTGGTGCTGCTCCCAACTGGGTAAACCTCTGCAAAGGGGCCGCCGTCCTATTTCTTGCCATGTGTTCTCAGATGTTGGCGCATCAGAGGTGCCATGTGGCACTGAAAGCCAGCCCAGATCTGGAGGAATAAGCATGATGCAGGGTTAATGAGGTCTGAAGCATGTGAGTTGTCTTCACTGCTCTGTGCAGTTGGGTGTCTCTGTACCCCATTCCCTCACACACTGTGCAGGGTGGTACAGCCATCCTGCCTTTCCTGATGTTCAAGGTATCCTGGCTCCCCGAGGGCTTGAGAAAGTTCTCTGTATACATGCTCAGCCTCTGAATGGGTGGCTGGGTAAAGGAGCATCCCTCAAATATAGGCTATTAAAGTAAATGGATTTGCAAATTTACAGACAGAATAATGATGGGCAACAACTGCTGAGACTGTTTCGAATGAAATAACATTTGAAGCAATGCTAGCAGTTCGTTTTAGCAGATTATAAAAGAATAAAATTTTGTTCACCAGTTTCTAACAAGTTAGAGAATGGACACATGTGCCTTGCTAACCAGCCTTATATAATGCACAAATAAGTCTTTCAGTGTTTTTTGGTAAGTCCTGACTTATCTCTCTGCTTTTGGGCATTTTGGAGGTTTTCTGCAAATGAAAGCTTTCTCCACCAAATATAAAAATGACGTTCGCTTCTTCTGTTCCAACCCATTTTGAGCTCTGATGTTTAAGACTTTCATTAGAAGACAGAGAAATTTTAGGTCAAACACTGCCCGACTTTCACAATGATTTCCATCTGAAGTGTCTTACATAGTATAGTCTTCATGTTTTATTTAAAATTTTAGTTGGGCTCTTGACTCATGGAAAAATAAATGAAAATAAAGGTCTTACTGCAGTAAAAAAACATGAAACTGCTCTGACAAATGAACTGCATGACATTTATCCATGGGAAATATCCATTAAGTGAGTGAATAAAGTTACTGCTCTAGTTTGACATAGTAGGCAATATTTCTGTGAGTATTGTACATGTAGATGATTTACCTCTACCTCTGTTTTAAGTTCACCTTTAAAGTAATAAAACACAAGTGGGCAAAGTCTTCCCGTAATCCTGCTTTCCCATAGCTCTTTGTTATGTTGCTTAAAACATAACATTACAGTGTAATAAGTGTTTTCAGTTCTTCCACCCATAAAGGGTAGGGGGAAAATCTGTTTGCAGTTAGTGCTGGTACTGAGATATTATTTCTGGTTTGTGCTTCGGCAGTGACCGGGGGAGCAGGACGTGCAGCTGAAGGCTCGAGGAGAGGTCACTGCCAGGGTGCTGCTCCAGGAGCTCGAGGAGGAGAAGCCATGTGTAAGCAGCAATGGAGGGAAGGAGGAGAAAACTGAACTGTTAAAAACCTATCACCCAAAAAGTGAAGGGTGAAAAAGCTTCAGTGAAACTGCAGCTGGGAATACTCAAAGATGTTTGTTTACTGCAGCTTGGTCTGCGTATTTCTTGTGTTAGCTGAAGAGTTTATCCCAAACTCTGTGTCTTGGCAGCTGCTGTGCAATAGCGTGTCGTGGTGGCAGCAAATGCAGAGTCCTTGGAATACGGGGGTACCAAAGCAGTGCATGCTTGAGCCGTGTCCTCAGTGGTGCTGGGAGCAAGCAGCTGCCCTCCGAGGGTGCAGGCTCTGGGTTTGCTGTGGGTCCTCCGTGCCCAGAGCGTGCTGCAGGCCCCAGGCAGGGGAGCAGCGCTCGGGACCCTGTGTGCTTTGCTGGGCTCGGAGCCTTTGCTGGGCTCGCACCCCACGGTCCCTGCTGCAGCTCACGGCTCCGGGAACGTGCCCAGCAGAGCGAGCTCCAGGGAGAGAGCTGTGCTTGTGTGTGTGATTTCACTGCTCTATGGAAGTTCCATATAGTTCCCAATGTCAGTTCAGGGCAGATTGTAATGCAGCTATTTATGTGCTGTTTGCCTGGTGTGGCTGCTGGTGTACAAGCCAGCTTCTAGGAGTCTTCATTCCGTGTTTTACCAGAATGATTTTGTGCATGTGAATTCTTTGCATGGGATTCCTATTATGGAATGAATTGAATATTAAATTACTTCTAAAACCCTGAAGGCAGTACATCAGCTTCACTCATACTGAGCAATTTGTGCCATGCTGTATGTACCATATACCAGTTTCAGTTTCTCAGTTCTCCCAGGGCTGGGATTTTGCTCCATTTGTTTCCATTTTTTCTTTTTCAAGCATGGAATGTTTTACTAAGGGTGAAAAATATTTTTAATCAAGTATTTTAATTTGCTCTTATGTTATGGGCTTGTATTCCACCCTCCCCTCATCCAGGTTTTGCCAGATGTTTTAAATATCTTCTCAGTACATATGCTTTCAAGGTTTTCTGCAAATCCAATTGTGTTTAACAGGCATTGAGTCCTTGTGAATCACTGTTGTATTTTTCTCTACTTTATGCCTCCCAGATCTGACAGATGTCTTGAGTTCTAGGACAGCAGGTTTTCAGTGTTTTTTGTATGAAAGCAGATAAGATTGGTACATAGCTAGAATTTCCTCAGAAAGGAACAGAGTTTCAGACTTCTGTGGGAGGAAGGCATTTCATTGACCACATGTTTTTACAGCATTTATTAAGTTTAGTAAGTAATTAAATCTAATAATTCATCTTATGCTGTATCAAAAGGGATGGCTTTTGTAAGGAAAGCTGTATTTATGAGGCTTTTTTCACGTTTCCTCTCTTTTTTTTTTTTTTGGTAAGTCCTTGTATAACAAGGACTTGGTAACATTTAAACCAAATAGTGTTTCATTTATCTGTCTTTGGAAAAAGTTCTTAAAGTCATAATTTTGGCTAGAGGGGTGGTAATTTTCACCCACAGATACATGTGGTTAATTCAGTTCTCTTTTCCTTTTGTCCAGCCAAATGAAATACATTTGTTTCATTGTAGTCATAACTATTTTATTACTTGCACTGCAATGTAAACTGTTTGCTCTGTGTTTCCTTCCTTGATTTTTTTCCCCTCACTATTTTTTCTGTTGTTTGCTTGTAAGATACCTGAAGGGTCATTTTTAACAGTGAAAAGTGAGGAAATGTCAAAGGTAGGGCTGCTGATGTGTGCTCTGCACTTTCTGTCTGTAGTTATCAAGCCGCAGAATGTGAGATGCTCAGCACGTGTGATGGGGATGAGGCTTTAACCCAAAAGAAGGTTAGCTGGTGACTTGATGCTCCTTCCTTCTGTTTCCATTTGCTGACTTCCAGATTGACAACCCAGTGCATCTGGGTTAACTTGATGCCTCATGGAAATTTTAGAAAGGAGACAACCACTTCGTATCAGCCTGTGATCAGAAACAGAAGGAGAATGGAAAAGAGAAAGCATGAAGAATAAAAGAACAAAGATGCATGGATCAGAAAAGGGGAGGGGGAAGGGCAGGAAGGGGAGCTAGTGGCAGGGAATGCTTACTTCCCTGGGGACAAATAAAAATACATAACTGTTTCCTTGATGTTACTTTGCTGTATAAACAATTACCCTAGGACCCATGTAAATGATGTATGACTATGAAAGTGGGTAGGTTGCTGCTGCCCTCCCGCTCACCCTTTCTCTTTGCAAAACTCTCTGTAGAATCTGAGACCTGGTCCATGCCAGAAACTGAAGATAAAAACGAAAAAAAAGTTAAAGACATGAAAAGGAAGGATAATCCCACATGATTACACTTTTGTTATTTCTCAAGTGTTAATCACAAAATGAAAAATGGTAGTGTGTAATGTTAGATTTGTATAAGTGCATGATGACATTTTGAATTACCTTTCCTGAAACACAAACTGTGGATTGTCTGACATAGAAGACATTCACTGAATTGCGGAGCTTTAAAAATGACAGTCCTGGGGCTTTGATGGATTCTCTTGTCTCCTGAAGTCTTGAAATTAAAGTCAATATTTTTCTGTATTTCCAACAGAAGTTAAAAGACTAAATGCAGACATTATTGCATGGTGTACCTGGGCTTATATAGGTGTTTGACAGGATGATCACAGGGTGTCTTCAGGATTTGAGTTATGAGTCTTGTTTGGAGTCTCACAGTAGTGCTGCAATGTGTGTAGCAAATGATTCTTCTCATACTTGGACCTATGCTTTTCTCATTTAAGATTATTCCGTGTTTATTTTCTCAACATTTTATTTTTTTGGTGCCGTTTTTCCAGCTGCACTCTCTCTTGTTGTTTACATTGTCCATTCCAGCCAGTTCTGTATTCTTCCATCCTGTCTGCCACAGAAATCTGTAGCCATATTACTGCAATACCCTTTCCTCCTGCAAAGCCCCCAGGAGCCAGGTTTCCCATTCATCCATACCCTACATTTTGTTTGTAGGTGGAGTGTGTTTACTTGGTTAGGTTTGTTTTGTCTTGCTTTGTTGTGTGTTTTGGGGTTTTTTAGGATAAAAAGGAGAAAATTAGTTTTAAAGGTTTTTTTGCATTTGTTTTTTGATTCAGCTCCTCCTTGGTGCAGAGGAAGTGCAGACTAAGGAGGATGGACAGCATCTGGTTGAGTCACCATGGCTTAGGCTGGTTGTGTTCTCCTGTGGGACTGGCTGGAAAGTCATCTGCTACTCAGGAAACTGAGGCTGACAAAAATTCTGCATTAACTTTTTACACTTTCTTGGCCCTTTAACAGAAACTGATCTGTTTTGGCTCATAAAAAAAAAAAAAAAGAGATTGTTTTGAGCCCTTTTCTTCTCAGAGTACTTATTGTCTTTGTTGTACTTCATGGCCAGCTGCTGGCATAGCTGTATTACAAAAAATTCCTAAGACTGTATTTTGCAGCAATGGCTTTGAGTGTGCTCTGACTTAATTAGTAGCAAAACCCAGCTTATATCTCTGGCTGTACTAGGGGCTTCACAGTGTGGTGTGACTGCTTATTGTTGAACATTTAATGCAGGAGACACTTTACCTTACAGATGTGGATTTTATTTTTTGAAAGCAAAATAGGTTAAATATGTAAGTCACCACATAAATGCTAAGTATGATTATAAAATGCAAAAATGATGATACAGAATTCTGTGAGGAGAGCTGCACAAGACTGCCTGTGGGCCTAGGTTTTTAGTCCTGTGCTTTTACAGCAAGAGACTAGAAATGCTTATGCAATATTAATTCAGGATATACAGCAAATTGGCATTTGGAAGCATTCAATTTTCCTCATAATTGTTCTCCATTCACTTGGCCGATTATCAGTAATTTCAGGGAATTAAAGATGCTCTTTTTAGAAGTTTCTAGTGAACTCTTTAGAATTGTCAAACAATAACAAACCTGCCACTTATGCAGCAATTTTCCCTCTTGCTGTCCTCACGCTGATGTTAGATCGCTGTTTGGAAAGGCTAGACAAGCAAACTGCCATGCAGTAAATCAGCAGGAAAATTTTTTCAGCCTCATGCTGCTGAGTGATTTTGATCCAAGAATTTTTGTGTTTGTTTTGTTCATGCAAAGACTTTTATCCTCCAGTTTGGGAGCAGAGAGGTTGGTCTTCTTTGATAGCAGATCTGCTAAAGTGTATTTTGTTAAAGAACCTAATGTTACATTTTTGTGGATTAAGCTTGCTAATTTTCAGTCATATCTAGGTGAATCCCACTGGAATGCAATTCAAAGCATGTGATGTCCAGTTCTGTCCTTTTCCTCTGCTTTAATGTGAAAAGGGAAACAAAATAGTTAAAATTCCTCAGGAGGGGGGTTGTGAAATGCCATTTAGTCCTCTCTGTCTGTGTCACAGGACTTCCTAAAGCACAAAGTGTGTGCAGGGACAAGAACTGCAAAATGTCTGTGGTCAGATAGGGACTGTTTGATGGTGATCTGTGGCAGCATGATCCAGTGACCCAGTGGGGGTGTTATGCACCTGCCTGTTGGTTTTAGATGTGCTGAGCATCATCATCTCTCAGTCTCATGATCTCTGTCTCTTCCTTTCTCCTGGAGTTTGCAGGCCAAGGGGCCGATGTCCCAGCGCTGTCGCTGTCCCAGCCAGGAGTGAGGAATGTGGACATCTGAATGCGTGTGGGATTGGGTGGTTTTGGCTCCCGTTTCCAGCCCTGCTGAGGTGCTGCTGCTGAAGAGGAGCAGCAGAGCTCTCCGAGATGTTTAACTGCATTTCTCCTCAGCTATGTGGAAACAGCAAAAAACTCTTACATTTGAAAGGTGGTATTAGTCCAGTACTCATATTTGAGATAGCCCAGCTGCTTCTGAGGGACATGAGAGCAGCCTTGCTTTGCACAAATGGTCTTGGTCATCTCAGAAAAAGCAAATACATCTGTTTGGTTTATTTTAATCTTCCCTAAATTAGAATTGCCATAGTAATCACACAAAAAGGTACCATGAAGGTTGTATTCCAAGAGCTGATAAAAACTAGGGGAGGTTAGTGAGGGCTGCTTGATAGTGGGTGTGGAACAAGATGCAGCCCAATCTGCCCACCTCGTGGGGTGTGTTTTGTAATACCTGCAGCCGGGAGTTGTTCCTCCATGAGTGGTCTTTCCTCTTGTTGGCTTTTGCATGATAAAAAAGATCCCCTTTATTGGAAATGTTCTGTCGTGGAGGGAATGGAACACTCAATTTTTGAGATTCAGACTTCATTTCCCACATATGCAAAGTCTTGGCTTCCTTTTTAAAATTGTTCAGGAGGTTTGTGTTTTGTATGTGTTGCATGACCAATGGGTACGTTTTCTCTCCTAAGTTTTAACTTGAGACCAAAAATGTTAAATGTCCTTTGGAAATATTCTCAAAAGCTTGAAAAATACATAAATCGAAATCTCATCTGACAAAAAAAAAGTGAACTCTGTCATGAATTAATAACTTTTAAAATAGTTCTAAAAATTCCAGAAAGTACACAAAGTAATGAACTTATCCTCAGAATACTATTTAGTTTCAGAAACATTTCAGAAGTATTTTTATTGTTTATGTGAATGATGTAAAAGATAATGTTTCAGTTTCTCTACAGACAAAAGTCCCAATTAAAGCAGATGTGTATCTGCATGAATGCAAATACACTTTTGTTCTGGAGTGACTTTAAAAAACATCTGCATGAGCATTCTGTTTTAGGTAGCCTTTTATTTGTAGTGATGAGTAAATATTTTAGGTGTTATTTAATGCCATGGATTTTTGACATCTCATATGAAATATTAAATACACTAGCACTCATATAGTTATTAAAATACTCTGCCTTCAGGGATTGCATAAACATAGGTAGCTAAACAATAATAACCTATTTTTCTGCTTTCTTATTTTGCATAAAACTCAAGATAGCTACTTTTATTAACCAGTAAAGTGGTTTTTAGTCAGAAGCACCATATTTAATGTAAAAATGGTGTAGAATGAGAACATTTAGAGTTAATTTTTAGATTTTTAACTAAGCACTTAAAAAAATAGAGGTGGTTCCTGCTGGAGGCACACTGACTGTGTGGTGCATGCTGCAGAGAAGTGGATGATCTGTGAGAGCCTATGGATGTTCTACTCACAGTTTGTACATCTTCCTTGTGTTTATTCTGTGAATGGCCAGGTGTTTTGCACGTGTCAGGAAGCATGGATTGAAAATCAATATGATGGGGAGGTCTTATTACTAGGAAGTGTTCTAAATTCTAATATAATATAAAAATGATGATAATAAGACTTCTTCCCTAAGATCCTTTGCTCTCAGATAGGTTAAAGAAATATCTCCATCCGTACAGGAGATGGCTGTCTTCTCCTGTGGCTTCCTTTCAGTGGTTATGCAAGATAACTATCTTTTGAGGAATGGAAAATTTCGAGGAATTGCATTCCACAGAACTTTTGTGGGAATTAACTTAAGCTAAAAGTATTATTACACTGGATTTTATTTTTAGTTGTAACAGGAGCATCTTATGGCTATGCAGGTACAAGGTGAGTAGGGGAAGCCTGTGGATGGATGCCATAGTGTGCTCTTAGAGCTGTCCTTTACATCCTGACTGGCATCCCAGTGCAGCTGGGGCACTTACCTGGAAAAGCAGCTCTTCCTTTGCATCTCCGTGTTGGCAGCTGGATGGAGAGTGACCCTTCCATGCTCCTGCTTTACTCTTGGATACATTTTCCCATGGACTGAGGTCATTAGCCTTTACACTGCAGGGCTGTGCCTGGGTGTGTGGCATTCAGGGAAGTGAGCGCTCTGTACATCAGCCCATGTGAAAAGCAACCCTGGCCAGGGGCTCACAGGAACTAGAACAATTGTAGTTCCTTTGTTTTCCTGGTTTTCCTTCTGTCCATCCTCAGCAGAGATTTTGTTAACTCACAATCTTTCTGCAGGGAGGTCTTGGAAGAGAGTGAGGTGCGTAAGTGCACAAGGCACTTGTCTGGGTTCAGGTGCAGAAGGAGTCATTCAGTTGTGAGACCAGTTGGAACAGCATGTTCTTTTCTGCTTTGTGTACAGTGCAGAGTGTGAGGGGTTTTGCAGAGTCCTCTTGCCCAGCTGACTACTTGCAGGTCATTTCCAGGATAACCTGTCCTGGGCTATTGATTTTCCTTTGAATCTGTTGACATTCTTCATGTTCAAGCAACAACCTCTAATTACCCATGCTAATGGAAGAAGACCAAGTAATATATGCTGGCAGTCTGCTGTTTTTCTCATTTCAGTGTATCAATACATTTTGGGCTGCAGAAAAATAACTACCTTATTAATCACCTTTGAAGAATGAAACAAAATGAGAATTCCTTAATAGCATAAAATGAACAATAATAATAATAATAATTTTTAAAAAGTATAGATTTTGTAAAATGAAATTTGTCCACCTCATGTTCTCTCTCTGCATGCAGATATTTGAAATTATTGTAGCACATTCTAGGATGAGACAAGGAGGGAGCCTTGTGGTGTGGAGACAGCTTGGAAAAGTTAGCTGCTGGGAATCTGACAAATTCTGGCATGAAGTATATACCATAGTATTTCAGTAAATATCTTCTGTTAGTTCTGGCTAAAGCTGTTTCCCCACTAAGAAAGACGATCTTCATCTCTGGGCTAGAACCAATCACAAATTCTAATGAAATTTGGCAACTGCAAGCATGAAAAGTCATTGATCCAAAAATTCACGAACTGTCTTTCATGTAGCAAGACTTCCTTTTGAACCTCAGTTGAAGCTTTTTCTATTGGCTTATTCTTGGTTTTGAACTTTTAGGAATAATTTTTTACTCTCCAGATTTGGCAATGTGAAATAAAAAAAATGGAGTGAGAGGCACATAATTAAGCATGCAGTGTAACTGCGTGTTTCCAGGGCTGTAGNGACATTGCCGAAGTTTTTCTAAGTGTAGAAAATGTTCTTTATTTCCAGAAGAGAACAATTTATGCTCCCTGTTGTTGTAGGGGACTTTGAAAAGTACATGTAAAGATGCTTGACTTTGCACATACTTCAAGCAGCACTAGTTTCCTACTGCTCACTAGGCATGGTTTTAAACAGTGAGCGGATATCTGTTTCCAGAAAAGAAGAAGAATGAAGGATGTCTGTTGGTCTGTTACCCTTGAAGAACAGCAGGTGTTACATGTTATTGTCCCATTGTGGGCATCATCTGAACAATTTAACAACAACTTCCAGTGTAGTCTAAATTGTCTTACTCTTTGGCTGCTGGGATCATTGGAGTCTTCTGCAGAAGGTGATCTTTAATGTTAAGAGTTAATGAGAAGATTTTAGCATGTTGTGTTGAAGCTGGAGCTTCTTATTCCCCACTGTGTAGTTGGAAAGACCTTGTTTGGTCACAATTAGTTTTGTGTAGTCACCAAACTTTGCAGGTTCCCAGTCTGTTCTCTGACCTACCCCTAGTGAAAGGTCAGGCACAATGTCACATCTGCTTGCAGAGAGCACCACTCTCTGCCCTGCCATGGCATGGTCATGGCAGCTCCGCTGCCGTGCATCCCCTGTGGATGAGGAGGGTTGGTGGCATTTTATCTCATTACTTAAACACGCAAATGCTTGATTTGTCTGTGGGGATTCAGCTTGAATCTTGCAACTGAATGACAGAAAATAATATTCTTGAGATCTTTATGCTCTGTGCTTTGCCTTTGAGCTGTATGAGTCCCTGCGTGCAGAAGAGCCTTCTGCTAGATATTGTTTATCTGAGCACATGGGGTGGCATGACGTGGCCTTTTCCTAGTTCTGCTTGAGCTCTTTTGCTCTTCTTGGTCATCAGCAGCAGATAGGAGTTCAGTGGAACATTAACTCACAGAGGTTTGATAACGAGAAAGCATTTGATAATGAGAGCATGTTTCATGAATGTACCAACATGCTTCTAATAATCCTATTAAATGTTTCTGTCATGGAAACAAGAGCAAGTGCCATTAAAATTGCAGAAGCTGTTGGTAATTTTTAATAGAAGTTCAGGACTGTGTTCGCACTGTCTTATTATAGATGTTAATTGTAAATTTTGTTTACTGTGTTGAAAACTCAGTAGTGTGCATAGAGGCTATTCCTTCCCACATATTCTATTTTTTTTTTTGTATTTTGTGCAGCAGCTATGCACATATAATTTCTGTCCAAAAAACCCCAATCCTTTAAATGATTGTGGTCAAGTTTCTTTGGTTGTCATAATTATTATGCTTCAGTTAAAAATCTTTCTAAATAATTTCTGTAAGGAAGCTATTTGGATTTTGTGTGCTCAGGTTCAGATCCACCTCCAGGCACTGATATCCCCAAATTGCTGCCTTCTCCAGCTTGACAGGGGCCTGTGATATAAAGGATCACTTTTATATCTTAAAAAATACCCCAGCTCAGTTTTTGATGGCTTCTGAACTTCTCTGCAGTGGAGCAAGGCTGGGACCAGCAATGCCCACCCCAGCCAGAAAAGGAGGGTTGCCAAGTGCCCGTTCAGTGGTGAGGAACTTCTCCACACAAACATGGAGAACGAGCAGATTAACAGCCAGATACCTCCAAAGACTGAGCATTCATCTGATGTCAGGCAAAGAAATACCTCTTCCCTTAATGCTTAAAAAATAAATGAGGTAAACAACCATCATACGTAACTTGTCATTGTTCCTGTAATTAAGACACCAGCAGGGTCTCTGCTGCCACCCTTTATTTCCCATAGCTGGTGTATACACTAGACTGTTCAGTGATGATGCCATCATGATGTTTTACTAGTCCAGAAGTTTGGGAGTTTTTTTCCATTCTAAACTAGAAATGCTGCAGGTTTTCATTTCCTTGCTGTTTGCCCTGGGAGTGGCTGATGTGTAGGGTTACCTTCACGGGGCAGTTCCTGCAGAGGGGATGCTGATGGGCAGCCTGGAGGCTCCACAGCCCTCTGGGCAGTGCAGGCCTTTACTCTTCTGTCAAGTCAATTTGTGATGTAATTCATGAGCCAGTGGATGAGGGATTAGGTTTTGATGAAGAGTAGGGAAGGAGAGAGATTCCAGTAGCAGCTTTGTAAGGACTTGTGTGGTGACAAATCTCTTGCTAATTACACATGTACCTGCTGAATTGCAATTAAGCATGTTTAACTCTTTGGCATCTGCATATGATCCACATAGGAATTCTCACTTCACATATAAGGTCATGTAGTGATGTACGAGACTGTGGTGGCAACATGTTGAAAGAAACTTTATTCTCTGATAAGTCAGAAATAGATATAGACTAATGAGTAGTACTGAACCCCTCATATCTGGTACTGCAGGGTACTGCGCTTCTCCCCACCCCTTTTCCTCCTCACATAAAAGCACGGTGGTGGCCTGGGGACCAGAAGGGGGTCACGACAGTGGCAACCACAGCGGGATTTCTCTGACTGAAACTCACTGGTGAAAGAACTGTACTGTGTATTATACACATTCTATCGTTCCTTGTTCTTCCCAGCTGAGCTCTTCAAGTTACAATCTAAATCCTATTGTTGCATCTATATGTTTTCTCTTCTATCCAGGAAAACATTGCAAATGTCTTCTCTCCTCTCTGAGCCTACCCAAAGCATTTAGACCATAAACAACCAACAGTTTTCATAGCACTGCACTAACAGGGGGAATTTTTCCATTAAGTTTCAGGGGATTTTTCAAAGTTGTGGTAAGAAAAATATCTGCCAACTTCCTTCCTGTGTGAAGTGGTGAAGTTTTATCAACTCAGAGCAGCCAGGAATTTGTTCTTGTCACTGTAAACTCTTGCTTGCACTGCAGAATGAAGATGTGTAATACAGTGTCTTCATTATAGTAGAACTAAATATCAACCATAGTATTATTAGCAAGGCATGATCTTTAATGAAAGCAGAATAACTTCAGCAGCAGCAAAGTTGATGATGTTTCTACTGTCACACAACTGTTTGAAGAAGTAAGGCACAAATTTTTGCAAAAGTTTTTGGCATCTGGAAGTGCAATTTTTTCCATTTGTAGCAGTAGTATGAAAATAAGTAAAGAGGTAATCCAACACGTTTTAAGGAAATCCATGAAGAATGTACCCAAAACTCTGAGACTTTAGCTCATTAAAATATACTGAAACACAATTTTTTGACAGATCTGAGTGGAACATTTGTAAAATCTGACATTTTTGTCTTTTCTTTTGGCATGCGAAGATATTTGCATTTTAGAAAAGAGCCCAGAGAAAAGAGACAGAGAGGGTGTAGGTAATTAAATTTTAATTTCAGTTTTAAAGATCTTTCTCTAATTAGCTTTAAAAGTCAGTGTCTGAGTAAATTGAGTTTCAGGGTGCAATCATAATTTCCTTCCTGGATCTTAGTATTCAAAAGTAAGAAGAAAGAATATTAGAGAAAGAGAAGGAAGATTGTTATTTTAAAGGCCTTTCAAGATAAGGATTTAACATTACGTCATTATTAAAATATGACTGTGGCAGGTTGTTTTTTTATTTCTGAATTTCAAAGTCGTTGAGCAGTCATGGCTGGGAAAATGGAAAACTTAGGTTCTATTACCAGAAACTGAAAGTTATACTAGGAAAGTAAAGACTTTTCTTCTTTCTTCTGTTTGGTAATAAGATTTTGTTTGGTGGCTTGCTTGCATTCTTTTCTCTCCTTTCCATTCTTCCAGAAATGTTCTTATTGTTCTGTGCATCATTTTTGATGATAGGCATGCTGACATAATGTCCTATGTTTCTTAAGGTGTGCTAGCATGCAGTGGGCTTCTGTTTGTGTGTTTTACACAGGCGAGTGTCTTTTCTCTACGTTTATGTGGTGGTTGGGGACACAACCTGCTGCATTCCTCTGCCATCTGCCAGACCACGCTGTGCATTTGTAGTGCTGTGGCCCAGCCTCTGCCCTGCTCCTGGTGTGGCTGCCTGCCAGAGCTCCAACTGCATGGGGCAGTGGTGGGAGGAAAACAGGCTAATGGTGACTTGTCATGATTTCATGTGCAAATGCTTATAAATGTGCCATTTTAAAACTAAAGATACAGGAACACAGAGAATATTTGATAACATTGAAAATATGTCTGTGAGAAGTACAAAAGCTGTTGTTTGATGATGAATTGCTAGAACAACAACTGAAAACAGTTGGTTTGCACATGAAGTAGTTATAAATATCTGGAATTGTGTAAAACAATGATTTTTTTCTCTGTAAGAGCAGTGGAAGTCTTGTTATTCAACCAAGAGTTCTGAATGTAGAAAAATTCATTTCAGAAGTTGATCCTTTTAAGCATAAATATATTTTCAAGTAGAGAAATGCTAATTATCTGAACTATGTCACCTTTCTTATAATTCTGAAAGGGAAAGCCATGAATACAAAATACTTGTCATTTGCAGGTAAATGCTGTGTAATTCATGTAATATTTGCAAATGTAGAAGCATTTGATAGAAATTTCAGTGACTTGAAATGTGACCATAAACACTTCAGTATGGATTAAAATCAGCTCAAAAATCTTAAAAATTGAAGGGAATCTCAGTCTAGAGATTGTTGTCCAATAGGGTTTCATGAGGCCTCCTGTCACTTTTGGTTTATTTAACATCTTTAAATCTGAGAGAATCAGTACTGTAAAGAGTATGTTAATTAAATTTCCAGGTGTTGATAGACTGGGAAAATAGAATAGCATTAATGAAGGAAAGATATATACCCCAACAGAGATGTACTACACAACTGAGTGCAGTTTGATTCAGCCTGAATAAATAGAAGATAATGTATAAGAACATTGATCTAAACTGAACTTCAGTTATCAAGATGGATGCTGGAGTGAGACTACAGAAAAAGTTTAAGGATTTCTGTGGATGTTCTGGGTTGATATCATGACAATAAAATACCCAAATGTGATTAAAGTTGACTGTGTATTAGCATCAAAGTTCAAAAAATGACAGGGAGGATTTAAACAGCACTGAGGGTATTTCATAAAAGAAATTCACTATTCTGGGTGCCTTCTGAACCAGTTAAGACTGGAATAATATTTACAAAAGTGAACAGAAATAGAGAAATAAAAGAGGCAAAGGTTATGTGCTGTGTAGCACTGTTTAGGGGAGAATTGATGTATGAAAAGAGAGATTTTTTAGGGAAGGGGAGGTGACTAGTGACAGAAGGATAAACTTGGAGAGAATAATACAAATAAACAAATTCTGGAGATTTTGCCATTTGGAAATGCTGCAAATTATTTTTTAAATAATCATTACTTAAAAGTGGAATGGATTCTAGGAGAGAGAGAAATAACTGCTCTGAGCCATGAGGAGAGAGTTGGTGATGTGTGTATAAATATATACATATATATGTATATCCTCCTGATTTAACGTGACATTCAAAAGTATGTTTCTAAAACGATCTTCAACTGGTGGTAGCTTTGTGGTGCTCCTGTTTCGTGTCCCTCCCAGCTGTCATCTCCCTACAGTGTGCCTGTTTTCTTCTTCAGGATGGGTGGTGCCTTTGTCCCAGCAGTGGTTCTTCACCTCTTGGAATGGCTTAAGGTTTCTTTTTTTTTTTTTTTTTTCCCATTTCTAATTCAAGATGCCTCCATTTGATTTGCACTGTTTTGTTAATCTTGTAGAGAAGTGCTGGCTTATGTTAGCTGCTGCTAGGGTTTAATGCAGTTTGTAGATAAGTTCACAGTCAGCTGGTTTTTGTCTCCAACTGTTTTTCTTCTATCCATAGTCAAGTCTACAACAGCCTCGGTGGTATTTGGAAGTTATCATTACCTCTTTAGAGGTTTGCAAATATAAAAGTTGAGCTGGTATGGGGATTTGAGCTTTTGAATGTCGTAAGGGACATTTGGCTCTTGGTATGTCCAACTGAGTGGAACAAGGAGATGAACTGAACCTACTGAAATTGGAGCCAGAACTCCAGGAGCTGTGCTGGAGTGTGAAACTCAAGGCTAATCTAAATATTTTTTAAGAGATATTTCAGTTAAATATAGACAAAGCCTTAACTTGTGGTTTCAAGTACTTCAAGCTGAAAGAAGCAGTCCTGCTTTCCTCAGCCTTAGGATGACCCTGATTCATCCTTTCTCTTGGGCTCCAGATGAGGATTTGAACAGAATGATGAGCTGGATGGGTGGTGGAGACAGCAAAGCTATTCAGTTTCTATCTCCCATCCCCAGACTGTTTTTTTGATGCTGATGTAGGATCTATGTGTGTCTTGTGTATGCTGTGCACCCTGATGTGCATACGTATCTTTCAGGAACTCTGCCTAACCTGAGCAGCTTTTTTGTTAAAAGCTACTCTTTCCCACAGAGTTTTTTGATTTTACTGATTCGTCATTTTCCCAGAGGTATCTCTAGAGTGTGGAGAGAAAAAAAAGTCCTCTTCTGGTCTACTCACCTGTCATGAGCCTGATGGTCTGTGTGAGATGGCCAGAAATGACTCTAAGATCATTTTTTTCATTTCTGTGCCTTAAATCCACTGCTCACCAAATTGCACAAAGTGCAGTGGCACTGGGGAGCTGAAGCATCAATTGAAACCTTCACAGAGTAAAATTATCTTGAGCATGCTATATAAATATAAGTATGTATTTTTCTAGTCATGCCCTCCAAGCTGACATCCAAGAGGAAATTGGTATGGGAAGGTATATATTAGCTCTGCTCTGGGGGACCACCATCCATTGTGCTGAGTGCCTGCATGCAGGACAACATACCCAGCTTTATGGATGAAATTTGCCAGATCCTCAAATGCTTTTGCTCGTGAGCATATTTGAAAATCAGAGAAGGTGATGACCCTTTTAAAATAAAAATGGAATTGCTGGCAGGAAGAGAAGGTACAACTCCGTGTTCTTAACATTTGAAGATGGTTATAAAATGTGTATTGGCTGCTTTTATAATTTATAGTGAAACTGCTGTTGCTTTTAATAAAATGAGACTTCCAGTCAGAATTTCATGATTATGAATGTGAGCATTTTGTTATACAGCTTGAATCTATCCTACAAATAACCATTTTCTAGCAGAATTCTGGCTGTGCACATAACTTAATGGGATTCTCTGTGAACATAATTCTTTCTGAAGTTGAGTCTTGGTTGAATACTTCTTGAATGTGGCTCAAGAACTGAGTTAGTGGTAACTTTCAGGATTTTTAATTTAATTTTTCTTTATTCCTTAGACTTTTAAAACTTCCTGTAATTCATTGTTAGATTTACTGTTTCAAGTGCTTATTTAAAAGGCACCTTAGCTGCAGAAGCAAATCAATATTTACAGTGCATTAGTGCCACAGAGAATTTGAAGCCTTGTGATTAGAGTTCATTGCTGTTTTATCCACTCTTCAAAGAAACCACAGACTTCAAACAGTATCAGCCATCATCCTGGAATCAGTGACATTGCATCAGTCCCATGCGTACTTCATCTTGTGGTTTAATTATTAAATTCCTTTCCTTTGATTTTCCTTTTAATATTTCAAAGTATATCCTCTTCAAATCTATAAATTCTATTCAAATTCTGTAAACTAGAGGATTGTAGCCAACAATATATTGGTTAAAAAATAATCTGTTCAATATATTCTTTTATGCTGTTGTTTTAATGGAGAGTATCAACCCCAAGTTAGAATGGTCTCTCAGAACAGAATTGAAGAGAATGCAGGAAATTATGTTTACAGCTTGTGGTTAGCATAGTGTGAACAAGATTTAGTTCTTGGATTAAGAGCTGTTGACCATTGCCAAGCAGCATGCATTAGAGCCAACTCTGTGCCTGTCCCATTCCAATAATAAAAAAAATAATGCCATGTGTTTAAATTTCTTGTTAAATTGGGAAATACATAGATGCAACACACACAAATTTTTGTTTTCTATAACTCACTTTATTGCAAAATTTACTTAGTAAAACAAATCACTTTTCTCTATATTGAACCTTTTCATAAGAAGAGGCTAGAGTAGATCATTTGTATCTTTATATTGACAGAATGCCCCTTTTTTTTTTTTAAGATGTGATGAAATGTTCAATAAATGTCTGAAAATATCTCAGTAGCTAACCTTACTAAAATGAAACTGGTCATATTAAAGGTGGCTCATCTGTGAGTAGATTTTGCCAAAAAGCTTTTCCTCTTAGTGTTTTCTCTGGAGCATATTAGTATTTGGGAATTTCATTGCATAATTGACTACCTGGATTTTGAAGAGTTTCTGCTGCCCATTGTGCAAACTGTCAGGTTTTCACTACAAAGCAAAAGCTAAGGCAGAGATAATAGCTTGCTCCTCTCCAGAAACACTGGCTTGATTTCCAGTTTCATCCTTTCTTTCTTTGTTGGCAATTTGTCTTCTCTTCTTACAGAAGTTCACCCAACTGAACTTTTGTTTTGTCAAGCAATTTGAAGAAGTGTAAAAATACAAGAACATTTTGCTATCACCTTGCTTATATATAGACATACAAGCATAAGGAGCAAATGAACTCATGTTTGAAAATTGTAATTCTCCGTTGTGGGGTGGGTAGCGAAGGCAAACATGATAATATGCACGGGCTGCTGCTTGGAACAAATATAGATTGGTATTTTTCTTAAGTGGCACTACATACTACAGAGCCCCTTTTTGGCTCAGGCTGATCTAATAAAGGAGAGTGTGTACTCGGGGCTGTGCCAGCAGCACAGGCACTGCTGGGAAGGGGCCACTTCATCCTGCGTGCTGGGGCGCTGGCTGGGGCTGCAGCTGAGCCACCTTTGCTCAGAGGTCTCCTGGGGTTTGATAGGGTGCTGTTCATGTGTTTGCTGCCGAGGGGCAGAGGAGATGCTTTGCCTTCAGCTGCTTCATGAAACCTGAAGTAGCTGAAAACAAGGCAGTCAAAAGAAAAACTCTCTATTAGAGTCTATGAGTATATACTGAGAAATCAAATGCTTAGCAGACTTAACTCTGACCATTAACACTTTCCTGCATAATTAGTGATCTTTCATGAAATACTCCTTTAATTAATTCTGGTTACATTATACAGTTGTGTTTGTGTAGAAATATGTTTATACATCTTTATGAAAGAAAGTGTTTTATTTGCTGGAAATTACCTTTTGTTATGAAAATTTAAAAAAAAAGAATTGAAAGGAAAGAGAAATAGTCCAACAGTTGTGGGGAAAAAATATTAATTCTTTGTTATTCGTGTTTAGCAGAATGAACATGAAATAGATTGACTGTTTTGGTGTTTGGTCATGTAACACTCGTTTATATCTCAGCAGCAGGAGTCCTAGTGGATTAAAAAAACTCCCATATTTTCATTGTGTGGCATGACTTACTGTAATTCTCGGTGTGTTCATAATGCCCTGCAAAATAAGATTCTTTAATATTATTAAATGTAACATCAACACGAAGCAATTGTCAAGAATGAGACAAGTCACTTAACAAACAACTCCTGTCACTGTGTTTTCCTGTTAGTATTACCAGACATGCACCCTCAGTTTCCTTGGGAGCTGTTTCATCAAAGCATTAAAACTTAGTCCTGGTTTTTATTCTCAGCTGTTGTCCAGTGTGCCTTTCCCACTGACTCAACTGCTTACGTGCCATTGCTTTCACCTTTTTCCTTTGCACTTTGCATTCAGAGTTCCCAGTGCAGCAGTAAAGAGAAATAAAACTGATAAATCACAGCCTCTCTGTTCTGATGCTGAGTGGGAGAGTACTAAGAGGTCACAAATTCAGGCAGTGAAACTTCTGTTCGGGCAAGGAGAGGATAGATGTGTGGGTATTTCTTGTAGGATAATAAATGAAATTGGAAAAAATTAAGTTGTACTTCAAAAGAAACTAATGTGCCATCAAAGTTTCCAGAATGGATGTGACCTCTACATATATTATGAAAACCTTATCTCTTTCCAATCAGTCTACCTGCCTGCTGCATCATTTTTTACTAATGAAATATTTTTCTCCTGTCATTCATGCCAGCTGGAAGGCTAAGGGAATCAGGGTAAATCAGCACAGGTCTTGTTTGAGCTGTCAGGAAGAGGCAAAGGAAGAATGCAGAGTAGAAAACAGTCTCTTCCATAAGTTGTGAGAAAGAAATGCAGAGTATATTTTAGAAGGCGAGGAGGCTGCCTGGCTGGCCTGCAGCTTCTTGGCAGCAGTTGTGCTAGCAGTGCCCAGGCTGCAGCTCTTGCCAGTGGGGTGGGGGACACATCATCCTGGTCCACTCCTTACTTTGTCACCAGGCTTTGGCTACTTCTCTTTGAAATACCTGTGTGTCACCTTAGCCTCCTGGCTGTTCAAGTTTATGTTGCATCTTTTTGTTTTGCACGACACCCAACAGATAGGAGGGGTGCTGTGTTTGTGCTTGGAAAGCCACCGAGCTGTGCTAGGTTCAAAGAGTTCGGTTTTCCCTTCATTTTCTCCTTGTGCAGCCAAGCAGCAAGGCTGTGGTTTTGAGGGAACAGACCTTGTCCTTGAGGAGCTGTGCTAAGGTCAATAACTGCTTACTCTGTGAAACCACATTCGGTTGCAGCCACTCTTCCAGAGCTTGAAAAAATATTTTTCCTTTGTCAAAAACATTTTAAATCTAGTCAATGTTTATTTACTGTCTGTTTTATTCTTCAGATATGCCTCTCCATGTCCGACGTAGTAGTGACCCTGCACTGATTGGCCTCTCAACCTCTGTGAGTGACACAAATTTTTCTTCAGAAGAGCCTTCACGGAAAAACCCTACCAGGTGGTCCACAACAGCAGGCTTCCTCAAGCAGAACACCCCTGGCGTGCCCACTGCTCATGAAAGAAAGGTACATTTCTTTCTCCCTCTTTATTAAATAAATGACAAATGTGCATGAATCTTGAATTGTTTTCTCTTTCTCTCATCTGCTCCTGGTTTAAACTTGTGTTTTCTGACCTTGTCCACCAAACCTCATCAGCAGCAGAGAAGTGTTTGAATCATATGTGTCCTGCTCTTCACAGAGTCTCGGTGATGCCCACAGCAGGGACTCTAAAAACTTGATTTTTGCCATTAGCTGTAGTTGAACCTCTGATTACTCATTATTCTGCAAAGTTTTTATTTTTCAACTTTTTCTTAATGCTAATAGGCCATGTCTATAATAAGTTTTACTGATCTCTGCAGAAGGCCTAATGTCAGTGAATAATCTGCATGCCCTCAGCTGGTCTGGTTTGTTTTGCTAACACAGCATGGCTAATTTGTACTTTCTGAGGCTCTAGTCAAGTAATACAAAACACAAATTGCAAATGATTTCTCTCCTTGATAACAGTCTTAAAAACAAAACAGTGAAATGTAGAATGAGCATTTTTTCCTGCATTTTTTCAATATGATTTCAGTATCACTCCATGAATTGCATTATTTGCTAGAGAAGTCAGCAAGAAGCTCTCTTCCCAGCACAATATTGAAAAAATTGGAAGAACCATGCCCTTTTGTACAGATCCCAGCATTGCCCATAATTGTGATGGTAACTTGCAGGCAAACTCAAAAGGAAAAAATGTATATTTTCTAATAGAAATGATTAATTTTAAAAGAATGTTGCACTTTTGCTTGCCATTCTGACTACATAGCACAAGGTCCTCTTGGAAGATATGCAGCTTATTATAGCTTTTCTTTTTTTCCCTTCATTCCTATTAATTCTGTGTAGTATAAATGCAAACTAAGGTCAGGATTCATGCACCCCAAATAAAGAAGTCTTTATACACTGCTAATGAACCAAACTATTTTCAGTGGGCTTTTGGTCATTTCAAGAGCATCTGTAAAAGCTCAGTGCTCATAGGCATTGAGGTCACTGTTCATGCAGAGGTGTCAGTTTAACTTGGTATCATTAGGTTTCTGCTTGATCAGGATTTCAGGCAGGCAATAGTATGTCTTCTGTCACTTGTACTGGTGTGGCACAGAAGTGTGTGCTGTTTTGTAAAAATATGTTTTATATTAATCTGATTCGGAGAAGAAAAATGATAATCTAATCCATTTGAAGTATTAACATTTTCAGTTAATTTTTTGTGAAATCATAATGAGATGACACTGTTACTACACAAGCATAGATATGAGGGGCTATGCATAGCATAATCACATTTCTTTGAGTGTCTGAAGTTAGCAGAAATTGGAGAGAACTGAATAGCAGCTAATCTTTCACACTAGTCTTCTTGCATCATTAACTGTTCAGCATTCACTTACTCTTGATTTTTGTGAAAATATTTCATGTCTATTGAAGCACGGTGACCAAACTGGAAAGGAATGCATATGATCTCATGTAGTGATGGGAAGCAAGGCACCAGAGAACATTAAATCAAGAAGATTGGAAAGAACTAAAGTTACATTAGTTAGTACAATAGATGCTGATAATTTCTTTTATCTTTTTTGCGCACTCTATATATCGATCATTTAAATAGAGTAGGTCACTATTTTAAGTAGATAAAGATGCAGTAAACATCTGGAATTAAATAATTGCTTATGCAATATGTGTTATGAACTAATCCTGAGTTCATTTATGCTACACTGATTTTTTTCTATTTTTAGTGTCTTGATTTCTTTATGTGAGTCAAGATTTTGTAGCCAATCCTATTTCTCTTAGGAATGGGTATTAAGTATTAGCAACAATTTCATTTGTATTATTATTCTAAATGATGCATTTTTGAAGTCCCTGTCGCCAATCTCTTACCGAAGTACTAACAATGAATTTTTACAAATGTATTTGTGTTATTTGAGCTATAACAAGTCCTCAGTACTTTTCTTATGTTAGGTTGTTTTCTTCAGCTACTCGGATAACAAAGAGATGGCTGTGCTTTGTTTCAGACTGTTTCATTGATTATAGATGACACAGACATTTTGAGAAAAGCAATGAGAACAATCTTAATTTTCTGCTCAGTGCATTGGGCTTGAGCACCCATATATCTTTTGTGAGTGGTTGGCACTATGTAATGTTTTCACTGCAGTTCTCTCTCTTGACAGCACAAGAACATATGTTCTTGGGCTGAGATTTGCAGCTCAGTTGTAGATTAGCAACTTTGCCCCAGCAGTATCTTGCAGAAACATGAAAAGGGTTTCTGGGAGAGTTGCCAAAAGCTTCATCCACCTACTGACTCTAAGAAGTGACATTACTTTCAGCCCGTCACCTCTAAAGAGAAAGAATTGACAGGTAGAAACCCTGTCCAATTTTTGGAGGAATTAGCACAGGGGAAGCTGCATGGATCTGGCAGAAGGGATTTATTTCTCGGGGACAAGTGAGAGAGGACTTCTTGTTAGTGTTTGTTTCATTTTGGGTATGAAGAATTTGGAACGGCAGGAAAACGGGCAGATGCCCAAGCTGAGATGAAATGAAGGGGTGAGAGTACTGCCATGCACAGAAGGCTGTGAGGAGCCAGGACATATGCCAGTAGTTCTGGGCTAACAGAAAGGGAAAAGGGTAGAGCAAAAATACTCTGTTGAGGGCTTTGTTAAAGGCTGTTTGAAGGATCCTGCTGATGAAACTGTAGTGCTGCCTGTAGTTACTGGGATAAATGAAGTGAGACATCAGGATCTCCTGTGTCCCTCAGGAAAGAAGAGAATGACCAGAGAGAGACAGTTTGCTTTGAAGGGGCCTGAGTTGGTCCTGCAAAGACTTGGATGTGTGTTGAACTTGAGATGCATTTCTGCTACAATAAGTAGGATGTTGTGATACAAAATCCTTGCCCTAAACTGGGCATGCATTCTCATCCATTTTTCAAATAATCTCATTGTAAATAAACATCTTATTTATTATCAGGATATCATAATACACTCTGTATCCTTAGAATTGGAATCCCACATAATTTTTACTTTCTGTGGTTTTTTACCTGTAAGAGCAACTGGAAACCAAGTGGTTTTAGTCCCAAGGTACTTATTTATTTGCAGAATTATTGATTATTTACAAGTTATTGTAGTGTCATTAACTGTACTTAGCTAGGTAATTTCTGACCTTATCCTTCCCATGCATGGTTTCAACCAAATGAATAGGTCTTCCCATCTGTGAAAGTATTCACAAAATTGGCTCATGATCACCTCTAGTAGGTAAATTTTGGTTTTGGGATTCATTTTTTTTTTAATCGACTATAAAATCATTTTCAGATACTTATTTTTGTGTGTGAGACACATCTCTGTATTACCTAGTGACTCATAGCTTGGCTTAATCCTGTCTCTTGCTTCCTTGAGCCATTCTAATGAAAAAAGAAGAAATCTCCTAGTAGAAATCTCTTCTCAGAGGCCTGGAGTAATACCTGATTTGCAAGCTGTAATTTTGTTTGAATTGTATTGAACTGTAGAGGTGAACAGATTGTACACAGCTGAAGCTGCAGTAAAGTATTTTTGGTATTGTTGTTTTCTGAATAACTGTTGATTTGAATCACATTCTTAATAATTCAGTACCAAAGCCTATTGGCTTAGCTAACTGTCTGTAATAGATGTGAGCTGCATTAATGACAATCATGTTTCTTTCCCCTTAGATGTTTGTGTTACAGTATTGGAAGAGTGTAAATGCAACAACCACTTATGTTGCATCTTATAATGACTGTGAATTAATTATCCCATATATTTTCAGTGTGGTTTTTTAAATTTACATCTCCATTTGTGGTGAGGAATGGCTTACCATTACAGATTAGTTACCTGCTTTGATCCTGCTTTTCTGAAAGACTGAAGGCTTATCTAGTTAACCTGCCTTGCTTAATGCAGGGATACACCGTGGATAACCAGCTTATGACAAACTTCCCACTGTGACTTTTCTGATTTTGATTCGTATGTTGCCCTGTTAGAGATAACAGCATTGGTACAGCAGAAAGAATTGAAAATGTAAGTTAAAAAGGAGAGCTCAAGAGAGAGAAAAATGTTTGTGCATGGGCTTCTGTGCCTCTGGCTCTTGGGTTCACCCACCTGCAGCACAGCAAATGGCACAGAATGTGCTCTGTGGGGTGGATCGGCAACAGCAAGCACATAACTCAGTGTACTTGCCACATCATTTTGTAATTGCTTTTTTCCTTTGCTTTTTGTCTTTGCTGTTTAGTCAGCAGCCAGATTTTTTGCTTATTTGTTGTTAAATGGGTTTGTCCATATATGTGTTTCGAGGTGGAATATCACTGTGCCTTGTAGGAGTAACAATAATTTTTTCTAGGATATGCTTTCTTCCAACTTGGAAACCTAATTGTTTTGGGCTCTATAAACTGCAGAGGAAGAATTTGAAACTTCATGTGGGTGATCTAAGTCTCATCTAGTGTCAATTACCTTACCTGCAGAGCATTGTGTTTCCCAAATCTCCTCTTGCAGGTATTTTTGCTGTTCCCATGGGTTGAGACTGATGAATACAAATTTTCAAATTGCCAGGTTGCAGGGTTTTATATTTATGTGAAAGATGCAATGCTTTCTAATCCTCTTTGTAAACAGAATGAAAAAAGTTTCTCTAATGAGATGTGTTTAGATAGGAGAAAAGCATGCATGCATTTTTTGAAAAGCTTCAGCAATAATGGTATTTCAGCTTCAAAATCAAATTAAAAATGAAAATTAGTTTCATTTAGCTTGGAGTCCTTTTAAACACAGGTTAGTGAAGTTTGCTTTGTCACTGTCACCAAAGACATGCTATTTCAATAGAATTTAAGTACAATTCAGAGGATCGAAGAGCCCTGTATTAGAATTGTGTGTTGGTATCATTTTATAGGCAGGAAGTCTGAATGGCAGAGTGTAAATCTGTTAAATTGACTGGGGAAGACTGTGGACTACAAGACTGGGCACCATTCTGGTAGCAAGAGACCAAAGTGTTGCTGATCCTTCTTGGGAACCTCAGTCTCTGTTTTTGACTCCTTCAGAAGGGAGGTACTGTGTACCAGATGAACAATATTGGTTAAGTGCTGTAATACAGCTGAATCCTCTCAGGAGAAGTTCAGGATATCTGCAAAGAGCCTGGTATCTGTTGTGATAGGTTTTAAACCCCCACATGATGAATACAACTTCCTGCTTTTGACATAAAAATGCAGTGGTTTAGAAAGAAGTTCTGAGGGCTTCAATAGCCATGAATATATCTTCATCCAGCTATATTTGAGCAGGATTTGTTTTTTGTTTTCTTTTCAGTGAGATGGTCACATTTTTTGTCATTTCAGATGTGATTTTGCATAGACTGAGAGGAAAGGAAAGTGAGTGTGGGTTATCCACAGGTAATGAAATAAAGTGTTTTAATATGTAAAATGTTATAGGAGAGAGATTAACGGAAATTGAAGAAAATGAAAATTACATGCATCAGTTTTCTTCCTTTGTGATAGTAACTTGTTGCTGGCAGCTTGTTATATGATGATTAAATACTTTAGAAGAATTGTACCCCCAGAGAGTGCAGTATAAAATCAACATGGTATGTGTTGTTTTTGTCCTGGGTAGCATGTAAAATTCATGACTTTCGCAGAATCACAGAACAGCTGAAGTTAGAAGGTATCTCTGGAGATTGTCTAGTCTGGCCTGCTTGGTCAAAGCAGGGGCAACTAGAGCAGGTTACTCAGGTCTGTGTCCAGTCAGGTTTTGAGTATATACATCTCCAAGGAGGGAGCCTGCACCACCTTTCTGGGCAACCTCTTCCAGTGTTCGATCATTCTCAGAATAAGAAAGTTGTTTTCTTATGATTTGATGGAATAACTTCTATTTCTTTATGTGCCCTTTGCCTCAGGTATTTGCTTTCTTGAATACCATGAAGAATTGTCTGACTTTCTTTAGCAGAGCAACTGGTGATATTTTAATGCAATAAAAACTCTATGTAAGAGCTCAAAATTCCTGACTTTCAAAATGTGAAAAAAATATGTTTCTTATTGTCACCAGCAGGCTGGGAATAAGAGACACAAAGTGAAAAATCCTTGCCTAGTGCACAGAGGTAAACAGCCAGTGTGCATCATTTGATGTTATGCTGTTCTGTTTGCTGAGGACTGTGTACATGGACAGGAATCAGCTGCTGGCATCCAGAAGTCAGCTATGACCATGCATTAAGCAGGGAAAAAGCCAACAACAAAAACAATAAATCAATGAAGTGAAGGTGTAATTTTCTCCATCTCTCTTGTTGTTTCATCTCTTTTTGCTCCAAGTCATCCGTTTGTGGATTGGGTGCCCATCTGTCAGATCTCCTCTCTGTCCCCCTAAAGAGACAGATTATCTGTGCAAGATCTGAGAGCTGGTGAGGTTTTTCCACTTCTGCTCTCAGGCTGAGCAGGTCTGTTAAACACACTGCCTTTGTTCTTCATCAGTAAGGTAGGAAGAATGTGTATTTGTGTCCCAGTGCTGTGCTATCCCATGTCTCACTCTGAGTTATGGGTGAGCAATGTCTGGGTGAGCAATGTCTGCTCCATATGTGAGGGGACACGGTGCTGCATCACGAGCTGGGAGTGCCAGGGAGGGTCTGGATGAGCGAGTCTCTTACCCAGGATAAAGGAGTGGTGGAACGTGCACAGGTTGTTTGTCTTTTCACTTCAGGAAATGCAGTGTACAGCACCTCTCTGAGAGCCAGTGAAAGCTATACTGAAAACAGAAAGCTCTCGAGTACATGGTATAGGATAATGGAAGACTTCTCCTCTGCCATTCTTCTGAGTGTGTGCTTTGTAAATTCCCATGTTTAAGTGTTCATCTCTATTGGTTTTAATTTTTTATGGTTTTGCAGCTCTCCCTGGGTTTGAGGGTGAAAGACTGGGCCCGAAAGAGTAGGTTGATAAAAGATTAAGTTAAAAAAAAAAAAATGGTTGGATGTTCAGGTTTAGTGGATTTTTTTATTTCCAAAGGTTAGAAGCCCATATGTATTTCTTGGTAATATTTGGATCTGGGTTTTGACCTGCTTTCATCTGTTTAGTTGTAACCTACACCCATGCAACCATATACACTTGTGGTTCAAGAACTTTTGCAGATTAAAATATTTGTCTGTCTTGTTTCCTGATTATCAAGGCTGTGTATTGATGCAAAGCATGTTTGGATTTTGGCTGAATGTGTAGTTAGCAAGAAAAATAACTTTAAAGTACAATTCAGGTTTCAGGCTGTGCTTCCCAACAGTGTTCAGACATTAACCTGCACGTTTTAAACAGTGAATATTTCATCATTTTTTGCTAAATTTGTTGCATTTTTAAATTCACTTATCTCATCTTGCAGTGAATAAAGACAAGACAACCAAACGGTGTCAGAATAAAATTCACTCATATGTGGAACTAATCAGTGCAAAGGAGTAGTAAGGCTGGGGAGGAGATGTTAAGCTTTAGTTAGTGGGGAAAAGCAGCTCCAGTAAATACAGGAATTCCTAGTCACCTTCTGGGCTTACTTCTGTTACGACTAATTTTGAGGCTGAAACAGAGGTTACTTATCCTGGCTTTGTTTCACAGCCTGACAGGATGGTCACCATGTGCTACCATCCAGTTTTATTGTCTCTTTATAAACAAGCTCTTCAGCTCTTGTATACAGATGTCCTACTTAAGAGCATTGCCTGCTGAGCATGTGAAGTAAATGAAATGTGGACAAAAGCTAAACCGTAAGATGAAGAAAGATGGGAAGCTCTTCAGTGTGAGGAAGACCAATGAGCCTGTGAGGGGCCAAGGGTGTGTGTGCTGCTGTAAACTCAGATAAAAGAGAACCTTGGTACAAGCCCCTGGCCTGGTTCCTCTCTGGGCCTTTCCCCACAGACTTCCATGGGAGGAATTCTGGCTGAGGTCTGAAATGAATTGGGAAGTTGGATGAGGTGATGGATGCTTTGCTGGGAGCCCTGAGGAGTTCCTGGTCCATATCATTCGATATAGAGGCGGGCAGTGGAGTGGGTGACAGTGGGGAAGAGTGGCTGGCTCGATGTGTGCGAAGGTACCGCGAGTTTGGGGCATTGCCTTTGTGCTTCTGGCCCTAAACACCTGCTCTTCTCCATGCTGGCCAATGTAATGAAGAAAGAGGGGAAAACCAGTTCCATTAGTCGGAGAGGACAGGCTGGTTACCTCGTATCCCAGCCTCCTTTCTTCATTTCAGAACATCAGATGCAAGTTTCTAAACATACAAACAGCCAGTGGCAGCATTTTAGTGGTATGGCCAACTAAAAGCATCTACTCGTCATTTAAAAGGCTACTGCTGGTGGTTTATAAGATATTCTTATTTTCAAGATCTAAATATAAGCTCCTTGAGAAGTCTCCTATACCCCTTTGTTTCCTGTTTCTCTTAGCTTCTCAAATATATGTAATATTGGCATTGTATTTGTTAAATCCTATTTTCAGAGACTACTTTGAAATAAATTCATTAGCAGCTTTTTTCCTTCTTTAATTTCTTGGCTCTCCCAAGGAATCAAATGAATCGTGTCAATACTTAAAATAAACAACTTTACAAATTATGTTTTCTCTAAATCCAAATTGGCATAAAACATTGTATAAATTTGGATACAAAAGCAAATACCTGGTGAATATGGCAGGACTGTGCATAATTATATTATTGCATTTAAACAGATACCCAGATAGATTCATGTATAGGTGGGTATACACAAAAAGCTCTTTAGATACCTTTATAGTGGCACAGCAAAAGAGAATATTCACTTGAGTGAAAAATAGTAGAAGGAGAAATGGTTTATAAAATAATAAAAAGTATAATGTGTAGAGGAATCAAAACCATAACTTCATGACACTTTAACTGGTTCATTTATTTTTCTCTAAAATGGAACCGTGGAAAGCCATGTCTTTTTAGTTCAGCTTACGGAAATAAAATCCAGTTTCTGAATTATAATTACTGAATATAAACTGCTGTATGTTATTTGAGTTGTTTTGCATTATCCCTTGTGGGGGTTTATTAGTGATTAATAAGTAAAGAGTGAATGGAAGAAGCAGCTTCTTTCCTGTCCTTCTATCTGAGAAATAATAGTGCACACTGTTTGGAAATTTCTGGCTTTGTGTGTGTACGTGCAGAGATCATGACATTTTTCATTTTTGTGCTGTAAACAAGAGAGATCAACAGAATGTTTTGAATAGGCAGTATCGTGTTTTTTAGTTAACTCTTAATTTAGCCCATATTCTTCGACATTAAATGTTTACATATAACACCCCTTGCACAGAAAACTGTCTGTTCATCATGGCCTGTAGTTATGGCTTTTTTTTAAGGTCAGGCCTTGCTTGTCAGTCAAAGGATAACATGGAATATATAAATTGGAATAGAACAACTCTGTAAATTTCTGAGTGTAAGGTGATAGAACTTAAGCAGAACACTGGTTTTTCAATTGCTTTTTTCCTTGTTGGCCCCTAATGAGCTTTTCTAGAAGCATAATACATTAATTCCTTCATGGAGCTATACAGAGGGTCATTTCTGAGACAAGTCTTTCTGAAAATATCCAAATGAATGTAGAGTGGTCATTCTTCTCATCTCTTTTCACCATAAATAGGGCATGCAAGTTCTTTATTAAACTGTTATGTTTGTATCTTCTGCAAGTAAATTTTTACCAGTTGGAAATGACCCATGTTCTGGGTCAGAGCTGATAGGAGGCATGAAGCTGTGGTAATTCTTTAATGTGGGAGTCCTGTTTTATTTTACTCCTTGGAGAATGGCCTGAGATCAAAGGTTCCTGATACTGGGTGACTGTAACTCATTCCTTCTTCTATACGCTAAATGGCTGGCCTGGGTTATTGCAGCTTCTGGGGTCATGTTCTTCAGTATACATCAGAAAAAGAGCAACCTTGGAAAACTGGATCTACTGGGAGCAAAAGGAAGCTCACCCAAGTAGTAGTGTCAGTTTCTTAAGATATATAGACAGCTGTAGGAAGTGACTGGTACAATTAGTTTGGAGGTAAACTACTGACATTTGGGAGAAATTGTTGTTAAAAGATGCTATGTTAATAGAGAGAATAGTTCCAAAGTCTGACATCTATGTAAGTAGGGTTTGGGTTTTTAAATGGAATTTCTGTTCATGCAGTGCATCTTTTGGTTGAATTAATTTTCTGTATGTAATATATTTTTCACATAAAATAGACATTATTTGTCTGAAATCCAGTTAAAGAGCAACCACAAAACCTCAGCCAAATAAAGAACTGCAGGAATCTGTTTGCTAGACCATCAGACAGCATGGAAAATGGGTCTACGTGTATATTATTGCATTTATAAACAGATGTTTTCATCAGACAGAGATAGTTATATAAACTATGTGAATGTTTTGGTAATTACAGCTTTTAGCATCTTGTCTGAGAGTGACACCAAATGGTTCAGGGTCTGACATGGTCATAGTGGAGCATTAAAAGAAAGAAGAACAACCTTTATTGCCTTTATAGTGGCTCAACAACAATAATTGCCCTTGTAGACATGAATTTGCCTGAAGTATTTCAAGTGAAATTATAACCTCAAAAGACTAAACAAAGTCTCATCTCTCATCACAAATCCTATCCCCAGTCTGAGACCATAACAAGGAACTAAACCCTACAAACAAGCAGTCTTTTCCTAAGTACATAGGATACAAGAAAAAAGACGGGATAGCAAAAAATGATCAGTGCCCAAAATGATCTCTCTTAGTGACTATGCTAAAGGAGACATGGACTATTTGCTGTAGAAATAATTAAAGTGAAAACTTGGTTTGCATTTTTGGATAGTCTTTCAGAGAATTACTTTGAAGAGGTCTTCAATCTATTTTTACCCCTGTTGTAATGCTGTCTAGTGTAGTTTTTTTTTAAAGAAAGCAACCAAAATTTGCCATGCTTTAGCCATTCAGAAGGTGAAACAAAGGGAAAACCCAATTTCTTCACTATTTGGAAAGTGGCAAATGAGTTAGCAGATGTGGAACTGTCACCATACTGTGTGGAGAATGTTCTGGTTGGGTTGTGTTGCAGGGGTACAACTGCAGGTTAAAATCACAAGTGAGTTTATGCACTGACAGCCAGTAATTGAAGTACACAGATCATTCTAATGCATCATTTAGTCTACAAGCTGCAGAGTCTTTGATGAGGCTCTTGTTATATATTGCAAATCATCTGAAATTAAAAGTATTGCAAAATTGCTTCATTTTTCCTGTCCTCTTTCACCCAATCCTCCAGCAAAGCCCCACAGGAGCACCATGCTGAGCTAAATCATAAAGTGTTAGATTATGTGTCCTCGTTAAAATTACTCCAAAATGCTGCAGTAAGTGTCGTGGTGGTATTATGACTTGGCAGTTTTAATATTATATTGATCAATTTCCATTTCAAACATGATAAAGCTGACATGGCCCATGGTCCCCAAAGATGTTTGGGAAAGAAACTTCTTTTTAAAAAAATTAGGTCATTTAGTTGTAACTGATGGTACATGTCAGCCCTGGTCCCAGGAGGGCTTACAGCTGCATTTCCAGAAGAAATGAGAATTCCCTGTGTGATCCTTATGGCTTCTGTACCATGAAATCTTCTCCTTTATGATATCATGAGTAAAAGTCACAGACATCTTTTTCAGCCGGGTGTTGGGAGCATGTGTGCTAAAGCTGGATCATGCTGAAGGCAAGTACAGCTTTCTGGATTAGCAACTGAATATTTTACATGAAAAACCCCAAAACAATATATATATTAAATAACAGACAGCATCCTAGCTGGCTCAGTAAATCCCAATGTCTAAGCTGCAGCGATGTTTTTCACCCGCACCTCTATAGTTTTTCAGCACAGCTATCTTTGAATTAGCTCTGGCAGTAGCAGGAATGGAAACCCCTGCACGGATGGGGTTACAGGTAGCCAGGAGCACCTTAAGGCTGTGTGGGGTAGGTGTCTGTGAGATGGATGGTGGATGGCAGTGCTGAGAGTGCTGATCCCTCTGCTCCTCCTCTAGCTTGGTGCTTGTCCCAGTGCTGTCACTCGTGGGCTACAGGGAGAGCTGTCTCCCAAAAAGCAATGACAAAGAAAGGAGTGGAGGACTTGTCTGTGGCTGGTTGATCTTCTGATGTTTTGCTGTTTGGCTTACACCAACGTGACCGTGTGTGTGATTGCAGCACTGGTATTTTATTCCAATCTGATGATAGCACTATTTTGAGCCTCTGAAGAAAGGTGAGAGGTGACTGTGCTGAGAAACAAAAAACAAGTTACAGAAACCACATCTCTACCATTCCAGCATTTATTTCAGCTGTCAGAAAAAATTGCTGAGTGACTTGGCTGCCTTCTGTATAAAATGAGCTGATTTACGTTGTAGCAGGAGAAAGGCAATCTTCTACAGAAGTGGGCTACAAGCAGAAATATTTTGGTAGGTGGGGTGAATGTATTCTTCATGTCAGCACAGATAATATTAGGCGTAAACTCTGCAAAATTCCTGACATTAGCATAGATACACCAAACAGAGGCCTAATTTAACTCTCTTAGCTTAGATAATTTCACTTACATTGTGTTCTGTGACACTTGAGACTTTTTACAGCACAAATTTCCAATATAAACTTTGTGCAATGTGACTGTCCAATGTGATTCTGAGGCGTGGTGATTGAATGATTGAGGAACAACACATCCCCAGATGAACGTCTTTCCTTCTCTCTTGCTCTTGCCAAACACTCATGTGCAGGCATAATGGATGCTGTGTGGAGAGTGGTCTTTGTGTTTTACTAATAAAAATGTCTTTCTAAAAAGTTTCTATTGAACATTGTAAATGTGAATCAATAAAAAAATGGAATTATCTGTAAAGTACAGAAATACAAAAAACATCTTGTTACATAGGAAGAAATAGGAAGAAATTTCTGTTCATTCAGACTAGGTGATGGTCTGTCAGACAGTGGGTTATTGTTAGGTGACAATAACACAGCACCGACTGTATGGGTGGTTTTGTGCATAAAATGATTTTTTGTTATTTCTTTGTCTGATTATGATTTTGTTGTTACACCTGCCCACCACTTTGAACAAGAGAAATTGTTGTTTTGGCTTATATGAACTGTGCCACCCTTGTCACCTGAAGAGAAGAATTGAATAAGAGAAGCAACAGTAAACAATCAATTTGTACACACCATTCCCTGGCTTTTATGGCTTTGCTGAGGGACAGTTGTACAAAGCTGACTTCTACTTCCCCTTTCTAAGCAAGGCAAACTAGAGCAAGTTTCTAGTTTGCTGTGTGGTTAACCAGCACTGGAAAACTGGATTGTTTTTAGCTGCTGAAAGACACAAAGTTTTTACTCATTTGTGGCAGGGTAAAGTAATTTATGATGGTTATTTGTTAGGCTGGTTACCTGTGCAAACATATTTTTACAAGTTTATCTTGTGCTGGTCGAATTTAAGCTTTAATGTCTTGAAATGGAAGATTTGTTTTATACTACAAAGTCTTTCAAGAAAAGAAGTTGTCACAAATTAAGAAAGCTTAGGTTTGATATGTCTGGGAAAAGATTGGTCTTGCACAGGAAGCTTTTGAAAACTGCTGTATTTCACAGTTATACTAAGACCTGCGTTTCTTAGCAAAACCTGCCATATATTTACAATAAACAAAGTTGTGAAGGACAGCTGTAAGGGAATTGATGCTTCATCCAGAATATTGGACTAACATTGTTCCAGGCCAAAGAAATATCAGTATGGCAAACAGGGAAAGGAAATACTCATGATGGAATGAAGTATTGATTTAAGAAGGAGATCAAAAATCTGTGCTATAAATAAAGAAAATAATAACTTCAAGAAAATAATAACTGCAAATGTGCATTGGTGTTTGTTTATTACTTTAGAGGTTTTTGAGATTCCTAAAAGTGGTAGTATTGCAAAATATGTAGGACTACAATCCTGTTTTAAAAATAGATACTCTCTCTAGATTATCTGATTTGGCATGAAGATATACACACATTGAATGGAAAAAATACTCTGCTTCTGAAGGAAGTATACTTATATATATTATGGTATATTTATAATCCTCTTTTGAAAAGCTAAGCAGAATTTCAGCTCCATGTATTATTTCAGTTGGAAGGAACTAAGCTATGTGAGCTATCAGTAACACTGACTTTAGGCTAAAGGTAACTCCCATCATTAAAAATCTGCCTCTGTGCTTTTGTTGGCTTTTAGTGATCAGACTGGGTAAGGACTAATAACCTTTAGAAGCTGAAGAATTTGTACAGCTTGTAAGAAAGATGTGCAGACAAATTCATCAATTAAAAAGAAAGAGAAAAATTATCAGTCTCAGTAGGATCAGTGTATCTTTGTCAGCACAATCTCCATCTGCTGCTGTTCTACAAATGTGACTGTATTTGTATACCTTCAGGCAAACCAGGCAAAGCATTATTATGTGGAATAATAAATTCAAGTTTTGAACTCTACAGCATGCTATTCTGGTCTAAAGGACAGTACCTGGAGCAGTGAGACTGCTTTGATTGTAAAATTGATTGCATTCAGAGACTTGGGAAAATTATATGGTGACCGTAGCTGTCACTGAATGGGCTCATTTGGGACATTCGCTCTCAGTGAAGACGAATGTGAGGAGCATGATGCTCTGAAAGCCTTGCTGAGTATGTACTTGGGAATCTGTGCACTGCAGGTCTGAGGTTGGAAAAAGAGGAAGGGAAGCCTGAGTGGGTGCAAGATCTACACCTCCACCAAGGCTTTAGTCGGGCGTCCCTGGCATTAAGGAAAGGAACCTCTTGCCCTTGAGCGGCCGAGCAATCGCGCTGTCCGTGGGTCCAGCCCTTGGGTCCAGTCTTCCTTTTGTATTCGTTTAATAACCAGCTGCATTGTTAATGTGCAAGGACTGGTTGTTTTTTATAAGACACTTTTTTGTTTCTTTTAAACTAGAAAGATGAAAACTACAGAAGCCTACCACGAGATACTAGTAGCTGGTCTAACCAGTTTCAGAGAGACAATGCTCGTTCATCGTTAAGTGCCAGTCATCCCATGGTGGACAAGTGGCTGGAGAGGCAAGAACAGGTAATATATATGTGTATATATATATTACTTTATCAATCTAATCTTTATGCTACTCCAAGCTATTACAAAGAAGTGTATTCGTACCTGACATAGGCTCTCCAAGTGTGATAGAAGCACCAGCAGTGTGCTGACTAAATTTGTATGGGATTCTTTCTGCTTCCAAAAAACCTGCACTAAGACTGAAATGGACTCCTGAAAATGATTTAATTTTTGAGTTCATAAACACATAAATATAGTATATGGAGTGCTGCTGTTCTTCACAACTGATACCAATAGAGTTATTTTAATTAGTATTATTTTGATAAACACTGCCATTGAATTCTAATAATATTAATACATAATAGCAAAATGTGGATCAGTTTTGACACTGCACTTTTAAATGCTTGTTTTTTTTAATACCATAAAGCATATTCATTATAAATTTAAACACAGTGTTATATTTATTTAGTGTATAATTATATTGCTTTTTAGAGACCCTTAGTAGTTGAAATTTGTGGTTGTTATTTATTTATTAATTTATTTATAAGCTGGTAGTCACAGAGGTTTAAAGGTCTGAAATTCAAATTACCTAGTAGTCACTTCATGTCTTTGTATGTGCCTGAAATTTTCAAAGAAGTGTCTTCAAGTGTATACAGAAAATGCATCTTTAATATGGAAATTGGAAATACAACAGCAAGCTCATATGTAGGGTAGTGCATATGTAGGATTATTAGCTCATTTTTCTTTTTTATGCAATGTGACATGAAAATATTGAATTTCTGCATTGAATAAAAATGTACAAATTTTCTATTTTACAGCAAGAGGGTAGAAGCCCAGAATTTGCTTTATACAGAAAAGCTTCAAAATGAAATTTGCTATTTGACACAGCCCAGGCTTTGCTACAGTGTAGTGTGTGAATGGAGGGGAAGGTTTATAATCCAACACTGGGCTGCTGTCCTGGGACTGCTCTCCTTCACCCACAAATCCCTTGCTGATATTTGAAGTCCAGCATTGCCAAATCATATAATACTCCAAACATTCTTTATTCAACCCCATTCATAATTTAAGAAGAGCTTAAATAATACCACAGAGTATTTAAAAAAGCCTAAACACCCTCCCAAATGTGAGCTATTAACTATTTTTATGTCTTGTAATTATCTGCAAATTAATTACATGTTCTATGAGAAAAACTCTGTCTTTGGTCTTTCTGTTCTTTCCTCTGCACTTTTAATGCCAATGTTCCTTCCTCCAAGAAGATGCAGTGTTAGGTTGGTGAAGTGAGCTGCTGTCTCTGTATCAGCCTGTGTTGAAAGGGAAAGTCAGTGCCCAGATTTGAAGGCACCTCCTGTGTCGGTTCTGCTTGTTTGATGTTTTCGAGGCATATTTCCATGCATCATTAGATTTGTACTGTGGCAGTTAATGAAACTGTTGTCTTAGCAAAAGAAGTTGGATTAGAAATCTTAATAGTGATCATCTTGTAAAATGTTGGGCACATGAAATTTTAATATATGATGTTTCATATTAAGCTTTGTATTGATTTTAGTCTCTGAACATATTAGCTAGTTCAATTTTTTCACCAATCAGGTAAATAATTTGCCAGTAGTGGTAGACTGGAAGTATATTTGTTACCAGCATATTGTTAACTGTTTGTAGTTTGAAATTGTATATATGCTGTTTCTTTAGAGCAAGTTTTCTGCTTTTTGTTTATGTTTGTTCGTATTGGTGGTTTTTGTTTGTTTGGGGTTTTTTTGTTTTTTGTTTGTTTTTGAGAGAGAGAGAGGGTTTATTCTTTGAATATGTTGATGATTCTGCATGTACCTGGAAGACCAGGATCCTTTTGCAATTTCGTATCAGCAGGGTAATTAATTGGAATGAAGCCTGTTTAGCAGGATACATACAGGAGAAGAAAGTCTGAGTGGGATGCGCTATAGGGAAGAGAGGAAGGGCCTAGTAGGGGATGGAGTAGCTGCATGCAGAGATATTCTTCCACACCTTTTGATATTTTTAATGTCTTCCTCCATATCCTCTGTGGGATTTGGTTTTTTCACTGGTTAAACCTTCACTTCTGAGAAGGGGAAGCTCAAGGAATGAGGTTGCAATCTGGCATAATCAATTCATTAAGCAACTTCCAGTTGTGTTCCCGTGTGCTCGGCAGAGCTGTGGAGGGGCTGGAGCGCTCTGTGCACCCTGCCAGGACGTGCATAAAGAGCAGCAGACAGCAGGTCTGGCACCAAGGGTAAGGCAGCAACAGTGCCAAGAAACCTGTAGGGCAGAGCCCATTACAGATACCAGGGGTGTTAATAGTCCCCATCTAACCTGCCTTTATGGCTCTTTAGAGAAGGTGGTAGGAAACACTGGGTTCATCTTGCAGGCTCCAGAGACTTCTTGTTGGATGAAGGCTTTTCTGGCTGGGCTCAAATTACTTCTCTCAAAGTTTGCCTCATCTCTTCCTTTTGAATATAAGGCAAAAAAGAATTCCAGGGTGATTTTTGTCACTTTCTAGCATAAATGAACATTCACTGGAATTACATTTTGAAGGTGTGATGTGCCCAAGAAATACAATTATTTTTGTGTGGACGACACCTCATTTCCTTTAAACAGCACTAGGGAGCAAACTGTAATTCTGTAGCATCACAGCTCATTCTGAAGATGAAACTACAAGAGACATTGTTTCTAGGAAACCATTATAAACTACTGTAGCAGGGATTAATGAGGGCATAGAATTAGATATGTTCAAGTAGGCGTTAGAGAAGTACTTCTGTAATCTCTTCTGGGTTTTAGCACCTAAAAATGGAGGAACGCATGAAGCCCGTTAAAATTCCTGGTAATAATTGCTTTTGCTCATATCTGTTGAGTTTTACTTGGGCTCTAGTAAATTAGAGTGATACATCAAATACGTGGAAAAGATTGTCTGCTTTACGAGTCCTTTAAGGTCTTCTGGTTGTCTGTGCTGGTTAGCTATATCTGCCTAGCAATTGTTCCCAGTTAGTTCCAGAGCCCCCTGGTTGTCCACAGGGCAAACGATCCATGTGTTTCTCAGTAGCTTGGTATTTCTCAAGCCCATGAGATAAGTTATGTGAAACGCTGTACCAAATAATCATTTCACCACTATGAAGCCGAAAATGCAAATTCAGTTTCAGAATACATTTAGAAAGGTAAGGATTTTTAAGGGACTTTTTATAAGAGCTGCATGTAGTGATAGGACAAGGGGGAATGGCTTTAAACTGACAGAGAATAAGCTTAGATAAGGAAGAAATTTTTCACTAGGAGGGCAGTAAGGCACTGAAACACATTGCTGCGAGAAGTTGTGGATGCCCCATCCCATCAAGGCCAGGCTGGATGGGGCTCTGAGCAACCTGGTCTAGTGAAAGGTACCCCTGTCCATGGCAGGGGGGTTGGAACTACAGGTGATCTTTAAGGTCCTTTCCAACCCAAACCATTGCGTGATTCTTTGATTGTGTTTTTTGCTCTTTCACTCAATTAATTTTTTCTTACAGATTGTCAAGTTCTAGGGAAAAAAATCTTTAATTTTATTCTGAAATATCTTAAAAAAAGAAAAGGTTGGTTTTTATTCTTGGCCTTGCCCTCCATAACACTTTCCTTTTCCCCACAGCAACCAAACTTTAAAGAATAGTTGAAAAATCTTATTTTCTCTGAAATTTATTCATATATATGATAATGTCACTTTTATTTGAGAGCTCTTTTTTCCCTCAGTTCACCTCAAGACTTGCTTGGGCCCTGATCAATTCTGGCCTCATGCTGTTTCATACCAGGGAGACGTGAAAGGGAATGCGTGAAACAGATCAAGTTTTTACCAGTTCCTTAAGTTTAGGTACACAGAAACTTTCTCTCAGGTGGTCATTTTAGTTTTATTAGTCAGATATTGGAACTGACAGCAAACGAGACACCTTGAACTGAAACAGTATATTCCTTTCTCAGCTGGTTGGGAATGGCTGCGAGGAAAGCAGGAGAGGAAATCATAAAACAGCCCCAGTTAAGTATGAAGCAGATGATCAGATTTGCAAATACAACGAGTTTGGTTCAGTTAAAACTATATGTAAATCTATGTACATATACATAAATTTTTTTTAATACATTTATGTATTTGGTGTATATCTGTATTTATCAATGCATGAAAACAAGGTAGGAGATGGGGTAAAATTTCATAGTTGTTACTGAAGAACATATGTGATTCCTAAGTGCCCTGTAGCTTTCTGGTATCCAGTAAAAGCAGAGACCAGAGCAACTCAGGTGCATTTTGAAGTGGCAAGAGAAGCTGGTTACTATTGCTGTCTTCTTGTGCAGAAATGTGCTGTATGGAACACTTCCCTAAGTTATTTTTGTTCATGACATCTGTCCAGAGTAATCTGGTGCAGTTCCTCTGGTTCCTGTTGCAGCAGGATCAGACGTGGAAGTAGCATATGGGTCTTGTATCTCCAGCTGTAGAGAACCTGCCTTCAGCTTGTATTTTCAGCAAAATAAGGCCTGCTTTTAATACTATTGAATATGCTCTCTTCAAACATTTGGATACTATAAATTAATGTGTTTCAGCACTGTCAGTTGAAAAAAAGAATAATCAAAGCTTCAGAGGTAGGTTGGTGAATTTAAACCACTAATTTTATGTGGATTTGTCAAATTTTCATTTAACAACAAAAAACCTGTTTCTATTTCATGCCTTAAGAAAAAGGGAGCAATGCAGCTCACTTTGTTTCTAAATGTTTCATAGTACTATGGCTAAGGTATATATTTTTGTTTTCACTAGTGTACCTATTTTGTGCTTCTCCTTGTCTGACAGGTGTATTTGGGCTTTTTTTCCCTAGGTTTTACTTTTTTAATCTGGCTGTAACTGCAGTGGAAGGGTCTATGAAATTCTGTTTCATGGCCTGAAGATGGGGAGGCTCAAGGGTGGAGGCTCTTATCTCAAACTCCTCTCATGTAGAGATTTAAACTGAAGTAAAAATTATTGTTGTTATAAGGAGCTGGGCTTTAAGATTTGGAGATAGGAATACCTAGGCTTAAGTTGGGTGAATAATTTTTAACTGGTTATCCATTACTCCATAAAATGTCAGGGTATTGCTTTCCTCTCTCTCCAAGTACCGTGCCCTTCATAGTTTGTCTCTTGTAATAACAACCTTAATGAACACAGAACCATGGCAGTATATACATTATAAAATACAAAGATGGTTTTAAAGCTAATCATATTCCCTATAAAGGATTTCTGTATCTTAGTGACCAAAGATACAGAAATGCACGTGTTCAGAGCTCTAGGCATATTGCAGAGAGCTGTCTTTTTGGGGGGTCATCAGCTGAGGTCCCATATGAAAAGCAGGGGATGTGTGTGTGTAACCATGAGGCTGCCCAGGGTTTGTGAAACTAGGCAAGAACACTCTGAGGCTGATCGTGGGACAAGTAAATGTCACCAAATGTCATGTGTTTGCTTGTTTCTGGCTTGGCACAGGATTTAATATTGAGTAATTTGGCGTAGTTGTAAGCAGGGGCAGGTAGAAGAAGTGACCAGTACACTGGTGGAGGATTCACTTAAGGTTTATGTTAATCAAAGAGTTGGTTGGAAGACCTCAAGGTGCCCCTGCAAGAGTTCAAAGTCTCCCCAGTCCCATATCCACTTGCAAATAAAGGTTTTTTACTGCTTGAGAAGGGTTTTTGGTCCTGTGATCGCACTGGCTTCCCTCTGATAGGGCCGTCAACACCCCGAGGGCTACAGCAGTTGTTTTTTCTGGATTTTGTACTATGAAGATGGTGAAAAGCTTGTTTTGGCCCAAGAATATTTTCTCTTAGCTGGTGCTTCTACAGGTAATTAGGTATTGACTGCTCCCCTAATTTCTTTATCTTGGCAAGATGTGATCTACTTCAGCATAGGAGCTCAAATGCTAGGTTGAAATGTAAGCTGTCAAGTGCTGGCTTCTCAGCCTCCCCTCGCATGAAGAGGGACAATTACAGCTCAGCAAGTGCAGTAATCTGAGGGCCAAATGCCCTGTCTGGCTGCCAGAAGAGCACCCTGACATCTTGGAGCTATTACTAACTACATGTGTAATAATGTTTTCCTTATTTTTTCTCCTTTTTTCTTTCACTAATCACCTCTGTGGAATATTTTGTATATGTAATACGGTCAAAATTCGTACACAATTTCTAATAGCATTCGACTTGCCATAAGACTGTTGTGGTATCGGGGTATCACTGATCTGTACGGGAACACAATTAAGTAATTATTCTCTAGATTTGTTTCAGTGTTCTCCCTCTGTTGCATTTTTAGATAGGAAAAAATGCTATGCATGGTGAGCTCCAAAATGAGAAACCTGTATTTCAGTGATTATAATGTGAGTATCTACAAACAACTGTCCAAACTCCTCCTGTTTACCACTGGAGTATAGATCTGCATGCAGCTGAGGCATGCATGAGCTCAGCTGGTCGCTTCCAGGCTGGACCTGCTGAGCTGCCTCCAGCAGCTGAGGCTGTGGTGCTGGTGAAGGGCCCAGTTCCCACAGACATGACTTGATCTGGGGATTGCTGGAGCTGGTTCTGTGTTACATGTCAGAATGCTTAAAAAGGGGCAGGGAAGGGGAAAGCAAGCTCTTATGATGGGCATGTAAGTTCTCTGTTTCTGTATTTATGCTTTCTGCTTTTAAGGTTAAAATTTTTACCATGTTTTTCTGTGGTGAGAATCAGAATCACAGGTCTGTTCTAGGTATAAATCTGACTTTAGATCTCACTTGATTCAGATCCAGATTTCTAAATCTAATAATAATTCCCATATTTAAAAGCCATTTGATTTTTAAGGCCTATTTTGATCTTTTTCTGATTTTTTTATATATTTCTACACCCATAGAAGAGTTTTCATGTCTCCTGAATTCAAAAGAATATCTGTGTTTTCCTGTATAAGCCTTAGATGTGAATATATTAATACAGATCTTTGTTAAATATTCTCTGAATGTTTGTGTATAACCACAGAAACAAAGAAGCCTTAAAGAGAAAGACTTATTTTTATGCTGAATGCATCAGTATGTACAGAGATAGAATCAAATTTCAAGATACAACCAATGCAATATGTATTAGTGTTAAGAAAATATTAATGTGGAATTTAGAAATCTGTGCACTTTCATAGAAAATGGACATTTGTGGACATGACTGTAATTGTATATTTTGAAGAGAGAAGACTCTTATTTGTCTTGGAGTCATGAACAGATTTGAAGTTGTTTTTCAGTGCTGAGGATTTCAGTTTATATGAGGTAGGAGGTTGGAATAAACAGCTTTATTGCTTGGGGACAGCTGTAGTGGTGATGCTTTTATAAACACTGTTTCATGCTGGCATCTGTCTTGTTCTCCTTTCAAAAATAATATGTCATTTCATACTGTGTATTAAATAGGTGAGACAGTTGGGTGCTACAGTCTACTTTCAGTTGTATGCTGCTGTGTAGATATGAATTCAGTGGCAGAATGTAACTCCATATGTGTCCACATTAAAAAAAAAAAAA